>CAJHQP010000734.1:0-157569 GCA_905132765.1 Moricandia arvensis | reverse complement strand
GCCTGACATACCTTTCAGCCACATGCAGACAATATCTGACACATGAAGATTTACCTGCAATTTACAATAGATTGCTGTTTATGTAAGTAGACACAAGTACAACTCTCATTGTCCACAATATTATTATTTAGAACATTAAAAAATATAAACATATATCTAAAACTAAACTAAAATTTATAATAATTTTCACCTAATTTAGCACTTGATATGATTGATAACATAGATTACAATTAATTGCAAGATCTCAACATCTCTAAAATTTACAATTTATTATAAATTCGATATTAATGTTAGATTAATTGTTAGCGCTTAACTTATTTGTTAACTGATATATGTTTGGTTAAAATATACATTATTTGATAGGTGGTTTTTTGAATGGTTGATATATTGTTTAGCATATGTTCAGGAGAAATGAGTCCTTGACAGCCAGTAGAAATGGTACCTTGTGAACCTACAAAATCAGAACTTGATCGCCATCCATACGAGCCTCCACTATTAATACAGTCATCTAAAAACAATAGGCACATACTATCAAATAACCAAATAAACGAGATCATATCTACGTTACCAAAAATGAAAAAGAATATAAGAAAAATAAATCAAAAGAACACATGAATCTTTCTTTTCTTTTTGTTCACCATACATGGATCTTTCTATGATTTGACATTCCATCACAATAGTTAGTTTGACGATATTTATTTCACAATCAGCTTATCAAATTCCAAAATTTTTAAGACACCACCTTTGGAAATAAAACTCTAAACTCTGGGCATGACTGATTTTTCTATTATCACCCACAAACGCAAATTTTGCGGTTGATAGCAGTTGTTGGCGTTTTGCAACAATCATTAAAAACACTATAAATTGTTTCAAACTTCTAAAATCGAAAAGCTGGTTCCAGACAGCGTTTGCGATTGCAAGAGAATAAGAAAAATATTATTTTTTCTAAAAAACTATATAAATATAAAAATAAATATTCAATTAAATTGTAAATTGAAATAATAGAAATACCAAAAGACATATATTATATTTTAATTTATATTACAAAAATTTAAACAACAATATTTTCTATACTTTTCTAAAAATTTAATAGTATAATTTTATAAATATAGTTTTTATATTTATTATAATAATAATATTATTTTTAATATTTTATTAATTATATAAAATTTAAATGTCATTAATTTATTATTTAACCATTGATGCATTTGATAATTGACCAGTCATAACTATTTTGTAAACGCAATAATTTTTAATCGCTGTATTAGTCATCTAAATTTCTTAATAACGTTTAAAACCGCAACCACCTTCATTTGCAAACGTTCGCAACCGCAATCACTGCAGTTACACAGTTAAGCTTTCCCAAGATAAATACAATCGCTGGAATAAAGAAGCGGCGGAGAAAAAACAAAGGAGAAGGCAAAGAGAATTAGATCCATGCCTTAAAATATAAAAGAACCAAAAACACATTTAGGGTTTTAGAGTCACAAGTTTATGCAAAGACAAATATCTTGTATACGTGGCAATATATTGGCATAACTTAAACCAGGTCCATGATAATTTCAGAAACATTATATAGACCAAATATAGACCAAAAATCTTCCTTAAATGATTAAATCAAACTAATAAATAAACTATTCCTTTTGTTTCTCTTTAAATGGTTTATTTTTGTTTCATTTTAACTGATGTTTTCAAATTTTTATGTAAAACAAAAATATATTTGATGTTTAAAACCATTTTCTGCAGTGTGTTTGTTTATTGATTGAATTATTTGTAGTTACTGTTGTTTTTAGGCAAATAAAATAAATTGAATTAAAACTCGTTATTTTTTAACCAATGTGTATAAACCTTAAAAATCAATTATTCTTAAACATAGAGAATATATAACTAAATAAAACTATGAAACGCAAATCCAGTAACAAACATAAAACCTTTTAAAAGTAGAACATATATCAAAAACAATTATGGCTACATTACAGTTAAGGTATTTTTATTTATTGGTGAATTTTTAAAGTACATGCTTTTTATAGTAGTATGGAATATGGTCGCTATGTATGTCATATATTATGATTAGTTGAAACTCACCAAATCCCTAACAAGTTGAGATGATATTACTACAATTCTTGGTCACCATTGCTGACATTATGTAAGCCACAAAATAGTATCCCATTCTAGTCTCGCTTCGGTAACAATATATGTGATAATGTGACTAACCACTGTGTCACAATTTTGTCACTTTTAATGACACTTTTTGTTACTCTTATTTTCATCACAAAATTGTGACAGAATACTCACGATTTTGGGACAAAATAATTTAGTCACTATTTCGTAAGTCAATCGTCACACTATTCTAACTAAAATTTTTGTCACTAATTTTAGTTACAATGTTCACATTTTCTTGTAGTGGCTGCAATAAATCCGTGGCTGATTATGGTGTCTCTTTTTCTTTTATTATTATTTTCTCTGAAGTCTAAGATCTATTCTAAATCTTACGGTTTATTTTCTTTTTTAATGGATTTTATTGTTTATATATCTTACGACATTGATTTCGTTAATCTTTTCATCTTAGTACTGTTTTTTATTTCTGCATATCTCATAAAGATTACATAGACATGAGAAAACAAATCTTACATAGAGAGATGAGCTCCATCATCCTACTCCCTGTGAGGTGTGAGTTTTTGACCATGCCAAGAGGCAAGAGTGGCCGAAGCTTATCTTCATATTGCCACCTTTTTTGAAAGAATATGGTTTTCGAAGACCAAGTTATACCTTGTAAGAGCCACTAGTGTCATGTCCCCGATCCTAGATAGGATCATCCGGGACGGCCCATGATCCGAGGGAACAAGCAAACTGGTTATATGACCTGAAAGCAAGCATTCCATGGCCTAATGAGATGGTTGAGTGCACTAGAAGGATGAGAATTAACCAACTAAAGGAGGAAACAAGTTCAAGGCAGTTGAACAAGGTGTATAGCAGCTGGACGAAGTATATGGCAGATGCGCGCATGAAGCTGGACCAGATGGAAAAAGCTTGGTCTTAGCTCGACCAGAGTGGGCCAGCTTAGCTAGATGAACTAGCTCACTCAGTTGAATCAGCTGGGATTCGGCTCAACTCAGCTGAATGAGTGTTAGGATGTTGGATGGTTGAGCCGGGTCTTGTCGGTTACCGGACCGGTTGGTGGTCCAAGGGTGGCTATGGGTCGGTGGGCTCTTGCGATCAGGACATGGGCATGGGCAATTAGTCATGGCCCAAGACTGGCCTCTTTAGGGACAGTTACTGGACAAATGGGTGGGAGTTACACAAGCACCCATTCGCAAGCTAACTAACACCCTTTCGACCAACAAGTTGCACCCATTCGATATGGGCAGTTGACCGAGTCCTTCCTCTATAAATACATGGTCTGGGGGAAAATTTTGATCATCAAATCCTGAGGGAAAACACAGACAAAGACCAAGAGAGGGAAATGAAGAAAGAGAAAGAGAGAGAGAGAGAGAGAGAGAGAGAGAGAGAGAGAGAGAGAGAGATCAAACAAGGTTAGGCCAATTGGTGGTGGTTTCATTCCAGCGAGAGCACGATCGTTTAGGATGAAGGAGATCAGTTTAATATGGATTCCAGATCAAGGAAGGAGAGAGGCCTTCTTCCAGAGCCTTAGAACTCACAGAAATAACAAGAGAGAAGGGAGAAGGCCGGACTTCACTTTCCATGGCCGAGGCAACCTTAAAGGCGGAACCGTGGAGAGACTGTTTCATTGAAGAACAAGGAAAGAGATGTACAAACCCACGATGGATCTTATCATTACTGGAGGTATAATATAAGTTTGGATATAGGCATAAGTAAGAGGGACGTGTCCGACCAAGAGACAGCTTTGATGCTAGTTCCATTCGCGGTGTCCATAGACATGATCGTCCACGATCATTCAAGGATCAAGTAAAAGATTCATGTTTAAGTTTCATTCAGTATGATTGTGGGATGCAGGGGAGAGAACAAACTATCCTTGAGAGAAAGGCTGATATGAGTAGATAAGTCGTGGATCAAGGATCCTACTCATGTAAGGCAGTTATCGGACCAATCCCAACTGAAAAGGCATGAGTGTATCGGAGTTTAACCATTCGTACAGAACCAACGGGAATCAATCAAGGATCTTGGATCCAACCGATGAGAATCTAAAGGATCATGATTGATCCGAAGGAATTAAATCCACATCCTAAGCCATGATGATGGTAGAACGATTCATGAGCCAAGAAGTGTCAAGTAAAGGCAATAACCGTTCATGGAAAGGACTAGTGCTTGAGTCATGAACCATTATTGTTCATTATGTGGGCGTTGCACCAGGAAGGCTGAGTATGATCTGAACGTGTCTGAGTATGGACGACCATCCATAGAGGATATATCAAAGGGTCGCATCTAACTTGAATAGAGATGCATCGCTTGGAAGATAAGACTGGTCGGTCTTGATTTGGATATAGTCCTATGGCCGGTCAAATACGTATGAAAATTCATCGGATCCAAGTCATGTGGGGTGGATGGTCGATCGACTTTGGATTGATGGGTATGGTTGGACCGAAAGCTAGATCCGTGAGGGTAGCTTAGATGACAAGATTGACGTGCTCATAGTATACGATCCGGAAGGGCCATACACATTTGAAAACATAGCATTGAAGACTTCTCCGATGGTTACTTAGTCTGTGGGGATGGTTGATTGAATGACTAAGTACCTAAGAGAGTTGTTTAATGCAGGAACAAATATAGGAACCAAGATGGGAATTAAGGTGTTGAGTGATTCAATAGACAAACAAGAGTAGTTCGGAGTAATGGAGGACCAATGAGCTAACAAGCTCTGCGGATGTGGAAAAGGTAAGATCTAGCAATACTTGCATAGATCTAGATAAAATGGTTTAGGGGAATGTAACCTCACATTAGTAAGTCTTGAACCGAGTTAAGAAATAATCTATAAGCTGAATGGTAGTTAAGTGAACTAACCAAAGAATAGATGATTAGACTGGTTAAGGACTTAATGATAACTAGATCAAGGATTGATAAAGGATATTCCACTGCATATAAGTATGGATGTTCTAAGCTATGAATGACTAAGGAAGTATTTACCTAAGTTCTAAGTAAACCCTAACGTAAAGGAAAAAATATAAAAGAAAGGAGAAAATTAAAAGGTTCGGCCAGTAAAGGGTCCAAGCAACGTGAGGCTTCGCCGCGGCCTAGACCACCGGATTGGGTCTTACCACTAATACCCAAGATGTTGCTCTACCACCTGGAGAAGAACACAGTTAAAAAGAGTGAAAACCCAAGATCTGCAGATGATGATGTCTTAGTTTTTCCTTCTCTTGTCATCCTTTTTCGATGTCGGATTCTCGATAGAAGCCCACTACTTTTATATCCAAGGTCCTTCACTTCGAGGACGACCTCTTTTCATCTTTCATCAACTTCGATAGCATATTTTCAAATCGGCATCCACCAATCTTCTGTTTGAATCTTTCAACCACATCTAATTCTATTTTCAGCGCCAAGTCTCCGCCGACCTCCTCCTTCCAGTCTTGTCCTTGTAATTGTTACAGTAAAAGTCAATGGTTTGTTAATGTACTAAGAATGGAAAAACGGGTATTTTATTCTCCATCTATTTGAAATCAGTACATTTAATATTCAGTTATTTCTTCTACAAAATTATTCTCAAACTATTTGTGACTGCAAAAATTGGGCTAGAAATTGTCAACTGTTAAAGTATAAACGGAAAACTAATGATTTCCGTCTAAAATTTAACGGTTGATTATTGCAGGCTTAATTTTGTGCAGTGAACAATTAGTTGGAGAATAATTTTGCACAAGTAACACTTAGATATTAAGTGTGCCGATTTCAAATAGTTATAGATTAAAAAATTAAATTCTATTATAATAAATATAAGTTTTCAAGTTAAAATATCAATCAATCTTTTAAAATTCAATTATTTTTTATCAAATTAGATGAAACCATTTAGAGATATCTATAAGGGGTTTTGTGAGGACATATATATCATTCAGACAAATATATATATATATATATATATATATATATATATGTGTGTGTGTGTGTGTGTATGTATGTGTATTGCTAATGCACAAAATAGATTGTCTAAAGCAAATATCTACATGAGATTTTATGAGGATGTATAAATCATTATAAGAAAAATGTATATGTATCTATTGCTAAAGCAAAATATAGATTGCGTAAAGCAGAGATCTATGGGTTTTGTGAGGACGTATAAATCATTACAAGAAAAGTATGTATGTATCTATTGCACAACATAGATTGTAGAGATATATATGGGGTTTAATGTGAGGACATATAAATAATTATAAGAAAAATTTATATGTAATTGTTTCTAATGGACAATATAGATTCTCCAAAGCAGATATCCAAAGCAGATATCCACAACAAAATCCCATATAGATATCTCTAATTGGTTTCCTTCAATTTGATAAATTTGCTTAACTCGAATTTTAAGAAATTGATTGATATTTTGACTTGGAAACTTATATAAAGCATAATAAAAAGTAAATTTTTATTCACCAACTGTTTGAAATCAGCACATTGAATATTTAAATATTCATTGCGAAATTATTCTCCAACTAATCGCTGACTGCGCAAAATTGGAATAAAATAATCAATCGTTAAAAATGGACATATGCCGTTAGTTTTTCGTTTATACTTTAATGATTAACTACTTCAAGCTCAATTTTGCACAATCAACAACTAATTCGAAAATAATTATGTGAAGTAATAGTTGGATATTAATTTCAAATAGTTGAAGAATAAAATACTCATTTTCCCTACTAAGAAGAAAAGTCAATCGTTATCGGTTAATGATCATATTATATATCTATATATGGAATCGATAATGAATTAATTCTTGGAAACGAGTACTGAGATTATCACTATTTGGCCTTTCACAAGATAAAGCAATGAGTTTTTTTGGCTTAGTGGATGAATCAGTTGACCCCTAAAATGTAATTTTGTTTATTTACTAGCAAGTGGAGAATTCAACATCTTAACAAGATAATGGTACTAAAAAGAATATTTGTTACCATATGTGCTCAAATTTTGGTTCATGAATGGGTGAAAAATAAAAGACACAATATGAGATTTGAGATTTCATATTAAAAAAAAAAAAGGAAACTAAAGATTTGAAAAAGATAATGTAAAATATCAGGATATGTTTTTTGATAAACCAATAGTATATTACCTCCCGTTGTCCTAGCTGCGTTGTTAGACCATAGCAAAAATCGCCATGAACATAGAGAAAAACAACAATCCGGTGAAACACCTTAAAATCGTCAAACGCCGAAAATGATCATCCAAAAACTCTTCAACGTATGTAGGAGGAAACTCGGAGACGCTTCCCATGGATCTCATCAGCGAGATCCTCAAGAGACTACCAGCAAAAACCATTGCACTATGTCGCTGTGTCTCGAAACAATGGGATTCCTTAATTAGGGGTCCACATTTCGCAAAATTGTTCCTGACGAGTTCATCCACTAGGCCACAACTTTTGTTCACGTTTAATTTCAAAGGCAAGTGGCACTTCTTCTCATCCCCTCAGCATCATCTTGATGAGGCCGTAGGTGTTGTGACACCGGATTATCATATGGGTATCTCTGGAGATTGGTACAAGGGAGTTTGTCTATCCGCCGACGGTTTTATCTATCTTTACGAAAAGCAGATGCTAAAGGGAAAGATGGAAAGGGTTCCTGTGCTATGTAACCCTAGCACGGGTCAGAAAATACCTCTACAGAAAGTGAGAGCTAAGAATAAAGACCTAAGAAGCTTTCTCGGGTATGATCCTATCGAGAAGCAATACAAGGTTTTGTGCATGACCGTAACGAAGTATAGAAGCCAACTAAACTCAAGAGAGCATCACGTCCTGACGTTAGGGAAAGGAAATCTATCGTGGAGGAAGATAGAAGGTGAGTTTCCGTATTTTCCTCATATGTACATAAAGGGGATATGCATCAACGGGGTTTTGTATTACGTAGCTTATAACAACTTAACGAACGTGATAGCATGCTTTGATGTTAAGTCTGAAAAGTTTAGGTCTATACAAATGGAATATAACTTTCGGACCTTGATAAACTACAAGGGAAAGTTAGGTGTAATCCGTGGTTCTGAGGACGGTAGTCAGTTATGGGTTCTCGATGATACCGAGAAAGGGGAATGGTCGAAGCATTTCCTTGTTTTACCAGATACGGTTACCTGGAACTTAAAATCAGTCTGGGGAACTGATACGGGTGAAATTGTCTGGGCGCAATGGCCTTGGATACAACCATTCTATCTTTTCTACTACAATTTGGAGAGAAAGAGTGTCAGAGGAGTTGAGATCCAAGGAATTGGAGACAAGGTCTTTATGGAACCAATTGACCGACCTGATGAAGTCTTCACCTTCCCAAACCATGTTGAGAATCTGATGTTTCTGCAATAAATTTGCTCTTTGTATTTGTTATATTTATTTATGCTGAAGTCTAAGACCTAGACCGTTTCTGAATCTTGCGGTTTAATTTTCTTGCTTATGGATTTTTTTGTTTCTTAATTATCAGCGACATTGATCTTTTCAATCTACTTCTATTTATGCATGTATATTACTTAGAGATTACGTAGGCTTGAGAAACAGATATTAGATCTATAACATAGAAAAGGATTAGCTCCAACACCAAAATCATCGTGAGCTGTGAGGTTTTGACGATGCCAAAAAGCAAGAATGGTTGAAGCTTATCTACGTTTTACCCACTTTCCCCAAGGTTTGTGGTTGAGTATAGAAGTCAGAGCACTTTCAATATAATATTTATCTAATGGACTAACTAGTTTTATCGAATAAAACTAGAAAAATATAGTTTGTAGGAGACGCTTGTATACTCAATTCATTAGAGCATACAATATAGTTTCAAACTATATTGTATATACCCACTTCCACTAATTCATTAGATAAAATATAGGTTGTAGGAGACACTTGTACAAGTGAAATTGCTTTACAACGTGGAGAAGAACAACGATATAATATGAATTAAACACCAAGGAGCTGCACATGATGAAGTCTTACTTTGTCCTTATCTTTCAGTAATCAATTGAAAATGTGACCTTGGCGACTAGATGATAGATCAATAATGTAGCAAATAATGTACTTTCACATATATCTAATTTCAGATGTAAAGTAAAAGAAACATTGTACATAAAATTTAGTCAATGTAACAAAAAGTTTACCCTTCATATGTATTTTTAAAATTATTTAGGTTTTTGCCAACAATGTCTAAACTACTTATAGTATGCCAGAGATAAAGAAAACTTATTCGTAAAAACTGAAACATAGACACAAATAATAATGGAGTCCAAAAAGAAAAACTTAAATCATAGTCTTTTAATAATGTAATTAAATCTCTTGGGATCTAGATTATAATGCAAACATCCTGAACGAAGTAAACCCTAACCAACAATATAAAATTCCATTAATGTTTATTAACTTTGAAACTTTTGAACAATATTTCTGAAAATTATCTAAGATCTTAGAAACATATATGTTGATGAATATTGATAATATTCACCTTGTACAAACACTATTCATCTTTCTTATTTGAATTGTTTTTTTTAATATATATCTTATTCTTAAAATAGATAAATCTAAACTCTAATTAATAGCAATTTCTCAGAACCCAAACGTCGTATCAAATATTATTAACGATTATAAGCGGAAATTGTAATAGCCACATATGTCGTTCGAATGTGAACTACTTCACTACAAAAAAGTTGATTCCCGACGGAAAAAAATCCCTCGGGAATTCCTGACGAAATTTTGAAAAAACTAAAAAATTTTGACATCCGTCGGGAATCTGTAGGAAACAATTTCCTACAAACTTCTGTCGAAATCTGAAAAATTGACTTTCATTGGGAATCTGTCGAGAATTTCCCATGAATTCCTGACGGAAGTCAAAAACTTAAGTTCCGTCAGGAATCCGAGGGGAATTCCGGAAAAGTTTATGATGGAAGTCAATCTTTTAGATTATGTCGGGTATTCGCCACAGCTTCCCGACGAAAGGTAATAATATGTTAAAATTTAAACGTTATTCTTCGATAATATTTTATAACTCTTTTAGCGGTTTTGACAGTGTATGAAGATAATAAACTTTTGTATACCAATTGGTATAACATAACAGATATTACCGATATGACTTATTAAATTCCCTATGAATTGCCCATGGATAGTTTTTGGGTTTCTGTGGGGGATTCGTGAAGAATTCCTGGCGAACTCCCCACGGACAACCGATTTTTTGAGGCTTCCATCGGTAAACCGTCCAGAATTACCCATGGATTCTCCACATAGTATCCATGGATAGCGTTTTTGGGTTTCCGTAAGGAATCCCTGGGGAATTCCTGATGAATTCCCCATGTAAAATCAATTTTGGGGGCTTCCATCCGGAATCACCCACAAATTCCCCATAGATTCTCGATAGAAACCTCAAAACTCGGTTTAAATTGTGTTTTACGATTTTTCAAAACAATGATTGTCTTCTTACAAGTTAATGAATCATATAATGAGTAGAAAGCAAAATGATTAAATTATTAAATGCTCAATATTTGAAAATGCTAACAACGTCTTAGGATATATTTCTTTTAACTTGATGTATTCTTAGGGAATCGATTGACGTTGTTTATTTTAAATTTTCTACAAATTGATTTACAATGTTTTCGATCATGTTTGGAGTGACAAAACCTTATATTTTGTTCACTGAAAACTTCATTAAAACCAAGGAATTGACATTGTTTAAATTTGATCGAGCAAGTTTTCGCTCTAGAAAAAAGATCGAGAAAGTTTAATAAAACACACATCAAAAATATACGATGCCTACAAACATTACACAAAATTGCCATATAAATAAGTAAAGTAAATACTATATAAGGAATTGAGTATGGAACCAACAATCAAGTTTCATATATTTTTCAGAGAAACTTATATATTAGATGCACTGTGAAGTTTCATAATCATAATAAATCATGTGCAACCTCATTTGATTGGCGTGATATATGTGTAAATGAATTTATTGGTGACTTTCTAGACCACTACTTACTTTTAATATCTCTGCAAACACTCTCAATGATGAAAGCTTTTCACCTAGTATTGATACTCTTATACAGAATTTTGTCAGTCTCCTCGAAAGACAACTGGATTGAACCCATGAATACAACGTTTTGAACTGCTATTAGAAAACTTTTTGGCTTCAGGCTTCTAATGGAAAAAAGTGTAATTCATAAGTTTGCTAAACCCCAAAATCTAGCTATTCCCAAATCTTCTTGTAATATTCATCCTCATGTTACAAGTTTATTGGAGTTGTGGTATCAGTACAAAAAACATAGGAAGTTTCGATGGAATTGTTGATGGAACTAAATCTGTCGGAATTTCGATGCATTTCCGGTGAAGTAATCTTTATCGCAGATCCGTTAGAAAATTTTCCAGCGAATTTACTAAAAATAAACGTTTATTTAGTTCCAACAGGAAGCCGCCGGGAATTCGTGCAAACTTTTGACAAATTTTCATGGATATTTAATAGATTTTCGATGGAACTAAGTAAATATTCATTTTTAATAAATTATTCGGGAATCCATCAGGAATTTCTGAAAAATGCTCAAGGAAAATATATATATATATATATATATATATATATATATATATATATATATATATTTATCTATTAAATTTATAGGAAATTCATCGGGATTTTTTAAGATAATTTTGGGAATTCCTCAGAAATCTGTATGTATACAAATATTGTTGATATGCTTATGTAAATTTTGATATATTTATGTATAATGTGTACATTTAGTTTTGATATGTTTTTCTATGGATTTGGTAACCGTAAACATGAAGTCTTCGGGAATTCTTCAGAATTCCGTCGATTTTTTTGATGAGTATTTGACGATTCAGGGTTTATGGTCTTGTTGGATGAAAATAATATTTTGTATGAATTCTCGATGGAATATGTCTTATGTCGGGAACCCATTGGGAATCGCAAATTTTAGCCAGGAAAAGAAAGTGAAAATATTTATGAGAACAACATCAAGTAAAAATTTATGACGGATTTCGATGGATGCAGGTCTATCAAAAATTTTAATAGTTAATTTGGACGACTTTTTTCTCCTTCCCCATTCAATTCTTTCTCTCTCAAAATCCATCAAAATAGTCTCTCTCCATCTCTCTCCATCTCTCTCTCTCCTCGATTCAATAACAATTAAAATCACCTCTCTCTCTCTCTCGCCCTCTCTCTCTTTATCAGGTAAGTTTCGTATTTAGATTAGATTGTTAAATTAGTTTTATGCTAGGTTGTTGGTTTTAGGGATTTGAATGTAAGTTTTAGGGATTTGCATGTTAGTTTTAGGAATGAATGATATTTTTAGGATTTGGATGTTAGTTTTAGGATTACTTATTGTGTGTGTGAATACTAAAAAAAATTATATATATAAACATATTTTTTGAATTTTAAAACAGTTAGTTATTAAAAAACCATTTTAAAAACATAATTAATATTTTAAAAACTTACAAACTTTTTCAATAAAAAATAGATTTCATATTTTAAGAATATTTTTATTAAAAAAAAAAGATTCTACAAAACTTTTTGTTTTCTTTTTACAAATTTGGCAAACAAGTTCTAAAACATTTTATAAAACTTTTTAGTTTTTTTTCCAGATTTTTTTAATAGTTGTTTATTTTAAATTTTTTTAGTGTAGGATCTGTTAAATTAGTATTTATTAGAATATGTTGTTAGATTAGCAATTTAGATGTAATTTGAAGGACGATGTAATTTCTCCATAATTTCATTTGTGTGTGGTACCTTCGAAATTTCTTTCGAAATTTTATCAAACTTTTCTAAGTTTGTGTATCTATCTCTCTATTGTTTTGCTCTAGACATCTCTAGTAGGATGGCACATCGTTTATCTGATGTTGCTCTTGTAATCGGTTAAGAATATGAATGAAACATTTTGTGTTCCAAGAAAAAGAAATAATTTCTGTTATTTCTATATTAAAATTCTTTATTTTTATTATTATTTTTTTCTTCTAAATTGTATACAATTTTGTTATATTTTAATTTTATTACTGTAAATATATTTTAGCATGTGATCCTGAATGAAAATTTTGACAACCGTAAACGTTGAAAATTCTTCGGAAAACAATTATTGTAAATTTCCAAAGAAAAGTGTTCATCAAAATCCATCGAAAAAGACCATTCCCAGAGACTTTCCGATGGATATGGTTGTCGAGAATAGCTTGTTTTCTTGTAATGTATGCTGCATAAAAATTTCACTTTAGGATGTTTCCAGAGATTACTCTGACATGTGTCATATAAGTGACCCTGACAGCTTTTAACCATTAATACACCTCTCCATTGACAACCTTATATCTCGTAACATATTGACGTATTGTTCTTTAAAAATATGATTGCTTTTTGATTTCCATATTCACTAAACTAAAAGAAAAAAATATGTTGTTCTTCACTCTCATAGGTCAGTGGAAGTTTAGGATATGACCGGCATTGACCTGATAAAGTTACAAAGACATTCGCAGTTTGAGAAAGCCTCCATGTAGTTTCCAAAATTGGACAAGTAATATGTGGTTGATGTTTTCTTTAGCAGCACAATAAGTTGACAAGTTTTGTCCATTTGAAATCCTCTTGTATTCAATCTTGTTGCATCCCTAAAACAGATGATAAAACCCTCTAAATAAAATGATTAAATTTAGGTAGTAATTGCAACCTCAATGGATATACTGGACACCTAGTTAACTCTGTCGCTACTCTATAGTCTGAGTTACCAGAGTAATCTCATGTTTTATCATAACACTAAATCACCTTGAATGGATGTGATTCATGTGTTAATTGTAAACCAGCCATTAAATCCCTATCTTTAACTATCAGAGAATCTCCCGCTTTCATATAATAATGTCCTTTGAATAAGGCAAGAAACATATCTTCTCTTGTTATGAAACCGTTGTTTCTTGGTGGTGGTGTGGCTGGTAACCAATGATCCTCATATAGATTGATTGGAAATAAAGTGTGTTCCCTTCTTTAATTAGGAGCTCTAACCATGCTAAGATAGATGACCAACCATATGACTGGTTCTATTTTGGTGTTGCTTCTAAGACATAGGCGTTACTGAAATAACGAGCCTTCAAAAGCCTTAAAAAATAAGGGGTTTAGGTTTCAAAGGATCCGCCATGCTTGTCTTGCTAACAAAACATCATTAAATATCTCAAGATCTCAAATCCTTTTCTCCCTTCCTTTTCTGGATACACTAATCGCTTCCAAACAACCCATGGTATTATTATTATTATTATTTTTTCATGGTATTATTTTAGCATCAGCAAATTTAGTCGGCCACAACCTTGTAACAATGCTTGTTTTATCTAAAATTCTTACGAATCGGCTGAAACTGTTCCTAGACACCAACTCGCTCTCAGTTCATGGCCCCATCCTTTCCCTACTCTAGGTGCACTATTTTGGAAACCTTGTAAAACTTATTTACAGACCATTTAGTCACCATGTGGTCTTACTGTGTTTTGTACTCACTGACGAGATACCTAAATCACTCCTGAGTAAGCCACACATCTTTAAATTACTGCAGCTCGAGCACAAGTAACTATAAAGTTCTCTTCGTGACATGAACAGTTAAATCAGCTATCTTTAATTAAGTCTCTTGAAATGTATCACCATATTATCGAAATTGGGACATTAGAATCACCCCCATTCACATTGCATAAGAACATTCACCATGATGGTGTAACCCGCCATGAATCCACACATGTATAGATTTGGTTATGATACCACATATAGTGTCTTGAATGCCACCATTTGTGGGCCCGCCTAGTCTGACTACCTTGGTGTTAATTTAGATGACTCGAAAGACTTATTTACAAACTTAACACTCACTACATGATATTTTCTCTTGTTGTGTAATCGAGCACACATACCAAAAATTACTTCATGAAAGGTAACTCATACCATATTTGCTCAAGCTCATGCATACATAAATATGGAAGTTCCTACGGAAGAAATAATTAGCCAACAAAATAAATGTACTTCGGTGACAAATGTATCAATATTTAGTTTTGAATCTCTCCACATGCTTCATCATACTTTGGAAATCAAAATGTTGCAGAAACAATTCAAGCATGTATCTTGAAAGTTATTTCAGAACAAAATATGTTATTTAGATCAAAATCAATTATTCATAATTCATTATATATTAAAGGGCAAATCTCTTAGATAACCTTTTTTCAAGTTTTTGTCACAAAAATAATATTCAACAACAAAAATGGCAAAACTAACCCTTTTTTATTTTTAAAAAATTAATATTTTTTTTAATTTTTTTTCAATTTTAAATCACATCCCCAAAACCCCACCCCATAACTCTAAATCCTAAGTCTAGATTAGTTAAGCCAAGGGGTATAAATATATATTTACACTCTTTAATAAAGGTTATTTTTGTGATTTTCTTTTTTTAAAGATTATTTTTGTGACAAAAACTTTTTTTAGGTCTATCTTAGGGTATTTCTCTATATTAAATACTAAATACAACTGCTATTGTGTGGGGAAATGGCCAAAAAAATTTTAAATGTTGAACTTATGTATAAAGTATAACACAATGCAAACAAATATTAAAATTTAAAAAAAATATTCATATATATTTTTTATTTTTTAGTGAAATCAAATAATTGATACCATATCCTGTATGTCACATTGATATTAGGGCAAATCTCCCAAATAACCCTTTTTGAAGTTTTTTCACAAAAATAACCCTCAAGAACAAAAATGACAAATCTAGCTTTTTTTTTATTTTCAAAAAATTAATTTTTTTTTTCAATTTTAAACCTCACCCCCAAAACTCCACTCCATAACTCTAAACCCTAAGTATAGATTAGTTAACCCAAGGGTTAACAAAATGACTAATGTACATTTATACCCCTTGGGTTAACTAATCTAGACTTAGGGTTTAAAGTTATGGGGTGGGGTTTCGAGGGTGAGGTTTAAAATTAAAAAAATAATTAAAAATTATTTTTTTGAAAATAAAAAAAGGCTAGATTTGTCTTTTTTTGTTCTTGAGGGTTATTTTTGTGACAAAAACTTTTTTAGGATTATCTTAGGATATTTCTCTTGATATTATTATTATAATTATATATATAGTTTATTACTAACCTCTAATGTTAAATTATTAAATTAACTCTTTTTATTATCAAGATAAACAGATTCAAATTAGATTATGCTAACCAAACAGAAGACTATGTGTCAATGTGGACAAAATAAAACGGTTGGTTGCAAGCACCACATACTAGTTTGTCCACCATTGTATTAAATTAACTTTAAAAACTAATAAATCGTTGCTGTATAAGAACTACATAAACCATAATCTCATTAGATCCAAGATTACCAGCTTTTTCATATCTTAAGGAACTCTGAACGTCACAAACGCCAAAAGTCGACAAAATTTTGTGCGTACAAGAGTTGGAGATGAATTGTCATATACTGAAACAGGAGAAAGCTTGCAGGCATAATATATAAAGGCGTCACTCGAGTTAAAAGGAATCGGTGCAACAGATACAAGTACTGATGTGGAAAGTTAAATTATTCTGATAACATCATCAGAGTGCTAACCTGTCTCCACTGATCTCTATTTTTTAACACATCTTGACTGATCTCAATATCGAAAATAAGGCATTTTTCTCTTCCATGGAAAATGAAGAACTTAGCGTTGTGAAATCTTTTTCGGCAACGTTTCCAGACTCAGTGTATGAAGACAAAATGTCAGATAGCTTGAATATACCTACCTCAATGTGCCAATTACATCGAAGAAATTGCTTAAGCATATCCATTTATACAATGATAGAGGATTGATATCATCCATGAAAGAAGAAAACCTTGATAAAACAGAAGATATTTTGCAACGAAATCATCTTTTACCAAGGGAAAAATAGTTAGTAATTAGGAGATGGCCTGGGTTAGGCTTTGCACTTATTCAACCAAATTATGATTCCCACATAATTAAGTAGAAGGTAATTCATACGATGTCTAGTTTCAAAAGATACTGAGAACTCAAAAGACAAACCAGTTAGAGTGTAACTTAAAACAAGCGATGAATTGACCAAAAAAAATATGAATAAAATATTATATCAAGCGTCGATCTATATAGATAGCTTAACAAGAACTGGTTAAAATTTCCCCAAAAGTAACTATATTTCATTTCATTTGGCAGCCATGTTCAGATCTCACTAACCCATGCCCGGTTCGGGGCATAGGCTAAGAAACCGACCACTTATGACATCCCGATTTTAAACAACAATTTTAGTTGTATGTAGAACACTATAAGAAATTTATAAGAAGAATACGGGCATGAATTGTCACATTTGTAAACTATAAACGAGGGCGTTCTCTTTTCCAAAGCCAAATAGTTCTCAGTTCTTACAAACGAATGGAAAAAGCATATACTTTTGGTGAACTTGAGAAAAATTATGATCCTTTTCATGGAGTCATCATCTATCTCTAATTGTCCTTCCCTAAATGTGTCATTCATGACTCATGACCATTAATTCCGAATTAAATCTTAGAAACTACCAGGAGACTATGACTATTTTGCCATTCAACCTTTTAGTAAGATCATGGTACTAAAAAGAATATTTGTTACCATATGAAATTCAAAGTTTCAAAATTAAAATAAGGAAAAAAAAATTAAAAAAGATATTGCATGGTAAAATATCAGGATATGTTTAGATAAACTCAGTAGTAGTTTACCTCCCGTTGTCCTAACGGATTCTTAGAGCAAAGCAAAAATTGCAATGAACATAGAGAGAAACAACAATCCGGTGAAAAGCCGTAAAATCATCAAGC
The DNA here is from genome assembly GCA_905132765.1 of Moricandia arvensis. Taxonomy (NCBI): domain Eukaryota; kingdom Viridiplantae; phylum Streptophyta; class Magnoliopsida; order Brassicales; family Brassicaceae; genus Moricandia; species Moricandia arvensis. Next base: position 139,672 of record CAJHQP010000734.1, on the reverse strand, counting down.
GCTGCACACAATCATCAACGTATGTAGGAGAAAGCTTAGATACGTTTCCCATGGATCTCATCAACGAGATCCTCAAGAGACTACCATCAAAAACCATTGCAATCTGCCGATGCGTATCAAAGCAATGGTCAGTTTTACTTAGCAGTCCACATTTCACGAAATCATTCCTGACATGTTCATCGACTCGGCCACGTCTTTTGTTCACGTTCGAACTGAGTGGTAAGTGGCACTTCTTCTCATCCCCCCAGCCTCGGAATATTGATGAGCACGTAAGTGTTGTAGCAGCTGATTACCATATGGGTATCTCTGGAAATTGGCAGAATGAATTTTCTCAAGTCGTCAACGGTTTTATCAATATTTACGAGAAGCATATGTTAAGGGGAACGAGAAATTTGGAAAGGGTTCCTGTGCTATGTAACCCTAGCACCGGTCAGCACGTACATCTACCTAAAGTGACAGCCAAGAATAAAGACTTAAGAAGCTTTCTCGGGTATGATCCAATCGAAAATCAATTCAAGGTTTTGTGCATGACCGTGTCAAAGTATAGAAGAGAAAAGAACTCTAAAGAACATCACGTTCTGACGATAGGGAAAGGAAAACCATCGTGGAGAAAGATCAAATGTTTGGTTCCGCATTTTCCTGTTAGGTACAGAAATACAATATGCATCAACGGGATTTTGTATTACGTAGCTTGGAGAAGTATGAATATAGTGATAGCATGCTTTCATGTTAACTCTGAGGAGTTTAGTTTTATAACATTAGATGGTGTTAGCTATGTGTCGGCTAGCTTCTTTGCGTTGATAAACTACAAGAGAAAGTTAGGTCTCTTAGTCCATAAATTTGGTAACGATGATCAGTTGTGGGTTCTTGATGATACCGAGAAAGAGATATGGTCAAAGTATGACATTTGTTTGCAAGATATTTTTTTCTTTGCTCGAAAATCAATCTGGGGAAGTGATATGGGTGAAATTGTTTGGGCGCCAAGTCGTTGGACATATCCATTTTATGTTTACTACTACAATGTGGAGAGACAGAGTGTTAGAAGAGTTGAGATCAGAGGACTTGAAGAGAAGATAATGATGGGTGAAGATCGCCCTGAACGAGTCTTCACCTTCACAAACCATGTTGAGAATTTGATGTTTCTGCAATAAATCCGTGGATGATATCGCGGGAATTTATTTTTATTTTTGTTAAAGTCCAAGTCTTTTTTCACCTGATCATTTCTGAATCTTACCTTTTAATTTGATTGCTTATGAGATTTTTTGTTTCTTAATTTTCAGTGACATTGATCTTGTTAATCATTTCACATGCTACTGTTTTTTGTTATGCATGTATATCACTTAAACTTTAGGATTTAATCTACGTAGAAATAGATAAGGCACATCACCTTAGATGAGCATCTTCAATAGATAGTATCTCAAAAAGTCTTTCAAGAAATTATATTTAAAAAAAGAATAAAAACTAGAAAAGAAAGAAGAAGAGTTTCTCATATGAGAGACACCAAAAAAATGTTCAAAAACACTTTATGACCTTTTCATTGGCTAATATAGATAAGTCTTTGCTTGTGCTTCTCTTTAAGTAACTACACTGATAGCATGCAACTTACAATCTACTTTCATATGTAAATTGTAATCAATTTATGTTGCAAAAGTAAATCAAAGATTGGAAATGTACTTGAGTAATACAATAAAATCATTAGAGTATATATAAATTCAAGGGCAGCTTGCACTTAAATATGCATTCATATTTACTACCCATGTGACGAAGTGTTTAGTAAAGAACTTTTTGAAGTTTATTAGAGCATGATTAACCCAAGCACCCCATTTGGGGTGCTTGTTTTTTTTTTTTTTTTTTTTTATGATTTAAAAAAAAAATTAAAACTAACCAATCACGGACCGCCACGTGTCATTGGGGCCCGTGAATTGTGTAAGAACCATGGCATGAGGAGAGCTTATTTAAGCAATATAAGAGAAGTTGTTTGTGTTGGAGTTGATGAATTTGTGGGAACCAAGGGCAAGAGCCCTTGGTTAATCATGCTCTAAGGGTTTGTTTAATTCTCTAATACTATTTGTCCGTGTAAAGATTCTTTATGGATAACTTTACTCACATATTAATAAAAGATTGAGACAAAACCTTAAGAACACCTTTATTGAAGGCTTTTAATACGGAAAATATTCAGTGAGGTCGGGTTATAGTATTGAATGTTTATATCTCGATAGAAACGAGACTCCTGAGGTATATGGACCTACTATTAATCTTTTGTTAGCTTTCTCTTGAAAACTTAAATGTCTTCCCAAATTGAAGCATTTTGTTAGGCAATCTATCTCTGGGAGTTTACAGGTTACCAAAAATTTACACGCAAGAGGTCTTAAGTGTGATATACAATGCTATGTTTGCGGTGCGGAAGAGGAAATGGTTGATTATGTGCTTTTTGAGTGCCCCCTACTTTTCAAATTTGGCCTCTCTCTAGGATCCCCTCCAATCTAGGGGTTTTTCCTATGACGTTACTTTTTTAAATTTGGACTTTCTTTTTTGGAGACTTCCAAAAAAGTTTGATTTTAGTTATTTCCCTGGATATTATAGTATATATGGAAGAATTGGAATTCAAAAGTTTACATGAATACCAATAGAAATCCACAGGAGATCTTGAGGATTGCGGAGGTGGAAGCAACATTATAGACTGAAGCTTAGGTCTTGGACACAAATAATCCGAGAGAGGATCTTATCGGGACTGTGTTACGCTGAATGACACGGGTCAATGGTGTTACATTGATGGAGTATGGAAGGAAGGTGATCAATTTTCGGATCAGGGATGATTTTCTTTAGTGGGAAACCCTCTAATAAGGTTATGTGATCTATGTCTATAAGGCCTAGTTTATCTCCTTTACATGCGGAGTGTGAAGCTTTAATTGGGCAATGAAGTGTATGAAGGTCCTCCAGTTCATTGAAATGAAGTTTGCAACGGACTGTTTTAAATTGGTGAAGATGGTGTCTACACCGACGGAATAGCCAGCTTTCGTTTCTCTTTTAGAGGAAATCCAAAGATGTCAGAGTTTCTTTCCCCAGTTCACTCTTCAACATATTCCAAAAACACAAAATATGATAGCGGATAAACTTGCACACGGTGCTCGTAGCTCCCCTTCAGCTATTTACCATGTTGGATCATCGACTCCAGCTTGGACTTCTGGAATGGTTTCGATTTCGGTCTAGGTTTTTTCTATTTATTCTGTTGTAAAAAAAGGCTTTTAATACAAATTTCCCAGATATAAGAAAACAGAAAATGTATAATTTATTATGTTTGGTATCTAAAAATCATGAAAACCTCACAACGTAACATTTCAAATTTAAAAAATTGGTGAGGTTCTCAAATCTATTAAATACTCATAATTAAAAACTAATATTTTGTATACTTACAAATTCAGAACCCTATATATGCTGAAAACTTTCCTTGAAAAATATTCTAACGTTATCAAATATATATATATATATATATATATATCACTAGTCTAAACTGATTATTACATTTACGCTCTACCTAGGTATGCATCCCATGTAGAATTTGTATAGTAAAAAAATCTATCTTTTCCTATTTTCTTTCAACTTCCGTGGAAATCAACTCAATTTTGTACTAAACTAAGTGGTTATTCCTCCCTCAAAATATCTATCTCTTTTCTTCTGAATAATGGTAAGCTTGTTCCTCATGTCTTTATCTATCCTCTTTACCAAAAGCAAACTCGGAGAATGAGGCCCTCCATGCCTCCTTTGGTTTCTTTCTCTCCAAATAGCATAATCTGTAGATTGGAGCACATATCTGGTGATGAAAAGCCGAACATTATTTCAACTTGAATCACCCGATAACAAGCCTAATAAGGCTCTCCTATTCAACCGTGTACTGGTCTCTCATCACTCCCTTCATTAGAGTTTCCCAAATTTGTGTTGAGTAAGAGCATTCTCTTATGGAATCCAGAGGTTCCTGACATAAAGCACAAGATTCATCAACATTCACATTCCAACCTCTCATTCTGTCACCAATTGATAATCTCCCATGCATCACTGTCCAGAGTATGAATGAGTACTTTGGTGTTGCATACTTAAACCAAACAGCTTGGTGCCAGTTACAAACCACAATCTTTCTTTGAATGTAAGCCAAGTATCTTGAGTAGTAAACATTTTTTTTTTGTATCGACCCTTCTCATTTTCCACATTGACACATCCTCCTCCTGCACTAAGTTAGCTTTATAACTTTTTTCAATTTCTAGCTCCACTCTATTCAATATTGGAATCCGATGTTGCCTTCTTCTGTGACACCTACTAGCATCCACAGTTGCGATTACCAAAATTCCCATATCAATATGACCTCTATCCCTCAAAACATCTTTCACACATCCCAAGGAGGACCACACTTCATGCCAAAGGGATGTTTTTCTCCCATCCTTAACCTGAACGTTATAGAAAAGTGTAGCTATCTCACGATATTTTAAAACTTTCTTCCACATCCAAGACCCATTATGTGTGTTCTCTTTCACCGTCTAGATAGATCCTTTCCGGATAAGATATTTTTTTTAATCCAACTGACCCATAATGAGTAAGAAGATAGGATCCTCCAAATCAACTTGAGGCATCTTACCACATTTACTTCCTTCAAAGGCCTTATTCTCAAACCACCTTCTTGTTTTGTTTTGCATATATCTTTCCAACCTATTTTTTTCTTCCTCCCATTAAGATCCGGACCAGACCAAAGAAAAGCAAAACATATTCTTTCAACCTCTCTGATGCAACTACTTGGGAGTCGAAATGCAGCCATCCAAAAGTTTTCAAACTCATTATCACTGAGTTTGTTAACTATAATCTTCCCGCATACAAGAGGAATCTCCATGTACAAGAGCTTATCCTCTTCCTTATCTTTTCTATCAGAAGGAGATAATTTATGATTGTCATACCCTTAGTTAGTAAATGGAGCCCTAAGTACCGTACTGGTAGAGATCCTGTCACAAACTGAAATTGTCCTACGATATCTTCTCCTCTTTGAACCGTGCTACCAATGAACATGATAGACTTCTCCATGCTAATCTTCAAGCCACTCATTTTATCAAAAGTATCAAACCCCTTCAGGATTCCCTCTATGGATTTTTGGTTCCATCTGCAAATATCGTCAAATCATTTGCAAAACAAAGATGTGTGAGATCAATGTTCTTACATTTTTGGATGATATCCTATCTTTCCTTTCACAGCTGCTTCATCGATCATATTGGATAATACGTTCATACATATGACAATTCACCATTCACTTGTACTGAGAAAGAGGCTGAAGTTATGCATAGAGATATCCAGTAGATAAACTTCCTCAGGAACCCAAGAGCTTTTAAAGTGTTGACAGAAATGACCATTGTACTGAGTCAAACGCCTTCAAGATGTCTATATGAGGAGAGACAGATTCTTTGTGATAGTCTTTTACTAGCTTCGTTGCTAACAAGACACTCTCCATTAACAAGAGTTCCTTAAAAAAATCAGATGGATTCCAGGTAATACACGTCGGTAAAATGATTTTGAGCCTTTTTGCAAAGATTTTTGATAGTACCTTGTATAGCACATTGCAACATGTTATGGGTCTATATTTTTTCAACATTTGAGCTTCCTCCTTCTTCGGTATGAGAGCTAGAACAGTAGAGTTTAGACATTTGGGTAGAAATCTTTGATAAAGAATGTCTGGATTGCCACAATAATATCATCTCCAATCACTTCCCAAGGCTCCTTAAAGAGCTCAGATGTGTATCCATTTGGTCCTGGAGCTTTGTTTCCAGGCATACGAACAGAACCTCCACTATTTCTTTCTTTGTAACCTCTCTCTCTAGTCTGACACAATCTGTTTCATTACACTGAAATCCCAAGAGTTCTTTTAGCATATCCACACTAACTCCTTCAAAATCCAAAGGCTGTTTTTGCATAAAATCTGTAAATCTCATCCTCTGTCTTTGCCAGAGTTCCATCAGCACATTGAATTTCATGAATGACATTCCTTCTCTTATTTTTGCTGAAATGTGGAAGAATTTATTATTGCCATCCCCTATATCGAGCCAACGTATATTCGATCTTTGTTTTAAAACTCCTTTCAGTTCACTAACTTTTGCCATTTAGCATAAGTCCCAATCTCCTCTCGAATTTCTTTTGTGGTTGGATTCTCCAATGTTCTTCTGCTTCAAGCACACGTTTATATAAGTTTCTCTTGTTCTTTTGGGAAAGTCTCCCAGTTTAGCCTTGCTAAGTGCTCTTAATGAATTTTAAAGCCTTCAGACGCTTTGTAGGACGAAAAATCGTAGATGTTGAGTGAAATAAAGCCTCATGATCTTTCTGATGCTCCACTATCACACTATTAAATTCCTAAATTTTTGATATCACATTAGAAACTTAAAAGGTCTTCTCTTTTTCTTCCCCTCCTCCAAATGGATCCTACATCTCAAATGATCCAAACACCCTCCTGATACAAAACACAATAAGCTGGCAAGTTGTGGAACCATTCCTCAGTTAACAAGACTCTATCAAGCTTCTTGCAAATCAATCCCTCCTCCCTCTTGTTACACCAAGTGAAACAAGGCCATTGATATCCCAAATCTGTGAGCTTGCAATATCTTGAAAATCCCTCATACCTTGCGGTATTCTTGGTGAGTCTGTAAATTCAGAATGTTCATTTCCTTCCAAAATCTCATTATAATCTCCTACTAGCATCCATCTGTTATTCTTAAAAATTGGAGCATCAGAATGGTTTCTCAAATATTCCCATAAGATCTCCCTCTCCTCCATAGTATTATGAGTATATAAAAAAGAACAAAAAAAAATTCTTCTTCCTTCCCAGACAATAGCACCAAACATGTTATTAGTTGGGCACTCTTATACATGGGTGTCATTCTCACTGTTGATCTCCAAACCACCCACAAACGTCCTAACCGATTATACTCATAGTTAAATATAAGATTTTAACCATGTAACACCTCCTCTACAATCCTTCCTGCTTTATTCTCCTTCACTCTTGTTTCAATCAAACACCCAAATTGAATAGATTGATTATTTACCCATTTCCTTACCACTGCATGCTTAGTCGACTTGTTAAAACCTCTCACATTTCAAAAGAAACCAGCCATTAGAGGTTCTTGCGAGATCCCCTCTTCATAGCCTTATTATGAATAGAAGAAGTATCTACTATCACCTTATGATTAGTCTTGGACTGTATCGGAAGAGTTAATCTTGTACCTTTACTTTTACCTACTTTTGTATTCCCACTCGCAACTTCTACAACCATGGTATCTTCTACATCTTCACTTCCCATGTCCTCCTTTACTGCTATATCCTCATGCTCTATATCTTCTCCATTTTCTCTTCAATTACTCAAAGCAACAAATCGTGAAGGGGTAGCAATCGTCACATGACCATATTCCAAACCCTATTTCAGACTTCGACTTTTTCTCATGTGAGACTGTTATCCATTCATTTATTTGTCCTTCCTTCAATATATAATCCTCTCTTTTATTCTTTATACTTCCTTCACTTACACTTTTTGTTTCTACTACACGTCTTATTTCTTCTTCCCTTTGCTTCTCAACACTGTCCCTCCTATAACATCTTCCCTCACAAAGATTCCTTGTTTTGCATCATCCTTCTCTCTATATTTCACTTATCCGATCTTTTAAAGTTAAAACTTGAGTACTTCTCTCCGGTGTCTCAGAAATCTTTTTCTCCTTATCAACTTCTTTCTTATTGCTCTTACATAATGTTTCATAGTGACCCATTTACCACATGTGGTAGGAAGCCTCGGGTATTTACACAATAGTCTCTTTCCCCTGAATAGTAAAGTTGATCTTCTTTGGAATTTCCTTTGACAAATCTGACATCACAAACACCTTTGCAATGTCAAAATTTGTACAACAATAATATTTGGATGCATGTGATCTGGAACCCCTGCTGCACTCGTTATAAAATTCAGCCCCTCCCATGAGTACATACTCATAGGTACATTCGTTAGATGCACCCACAGAGGTATTAGATTTGCTTTTGATGTATACTCCTCTTGAGACCATTTCAAAACCACCATAGGCACACGTGCTATATTCCACATACCTCTCCTCACAACCTTATCCCTTACCATAGCATTCGTGATTCTAACTCTCATCATTGTTGAATCCATTTTATACACATCCAGTTTCTCCGTTTTTTCACCAAACACCCAATTCTTATTCAAAATCACATGTACCTTCGCGATGTGCAGAGCTGTTTCCAGAAACCTCGCAATCACAAAATCTTCCCACAGTTGATTAGCTTTCTCGATGATCTCCAATGGTACATCCACTGATTGCTTCCCATCTGAAATCAATATATCAAACTCGTATTTATTCAGAACTTGCTTCGACTGCGCCACTGAAACCCAAGATTGTTTCGGAATAACCAGAGGCGATGGATCTCCCTGCACCTCCGTCGAACCCATCACTACTGCCGGAGAGGACATCCGTTACTAAAACCCCTCGATCGCTTTTGAAATCCCCAAATCGCCTTGTTACCAAAACGGTGCGTTTTGCTCCTTTCAAGTCTCACAGTATTATGTTTCAGTTATTTTTAACGTGTACTTTCAAATGATTTGAGGGTATAAAAATTTTCGAACTCGTCAACTCTGTTACACCTTTGCAGCAAAACTGCCACTATGCTACCAATGATCTTAAAAATAAAACCACAAAGCCAGTGGACCAAGCAAACTTAAGGATTTACTGTTGATCAAAAATATAAAATCATATTTCTCTGGTAAATATATTTTTCCATTATAACTTTAAATACTTTTTTTCTGCCAAAAGCTTGGAATATGTCATTTGCACCAAAAACTTAAAATATGTTATTCCGTCAAAGTTTCAGTATATTTAAATTATATTTAGGATATTTTCATCAAGCATAAAGTAAAATTATTAAGGAGGGTTTATTGTATTGGTGATTTAAGAGTTTCGAAAGGATTAACTATCCCCTATTAAGAAGGGATTTGGGATCTGAAAAAATAAATAAGAGAAAACTAGAAGAGGTTTTTGAAAATTTGAGGGTTTAATAACAAAACTTACAAATTTTTTTTTATAAATTAACACATCACTTTTTAGTTTATAAGTATCTATAAGAAAAACACCTCGAAAAAACTATTTGTTTTGTGAGATGATTAATCAACATATGTGCATCACCATTCACAACCAAAATCTCAGTAGAATTATGATGATACAAGTTATGTTACATCAATCTACTGTTCACCCAAAAACTATTTTTTATCACTCATAATTTTATTGAGATGTTGATATTTTGGTTGAACAGTAAACTTGTATTTGAATATGGTGATGTAAATTGATAAAAAAATGATTTTCGGGTGAACAGTAAATTGATATTAATTTCTTACATCAATTTACAGATTTTTTTTTATTCTCATAACTACACTAGTGTAAAATCTCTTATGCTAGTTACTTGATTCTGTAGTAAACTAAAACGAAAGTCTTGTAGTGTTCCAATAGAATGCTTGGATTTATGGTAACCGGGGAGGGGGGGGGGGGGGCAAGGGTACATGTAGTTATGCATTTGTCTGCTCCATGTGGTGGGAACTGTTCTTTAATCTGAGTAACTGATTTGCCGCTACCATAAAGAGAAAATAAGAATCACAAGAAACCACTAACTAACTAGGTTTCATGAAAAACTCTGGTCAAGGTATGTTTTCTGTTTCGGAAATATTTTGGAATCAAAATCTCTTGGAAACTTGTGAAAATTCTTTGGAAATGCGTTTTTTTTTTAAATTTCATTTTGGAAACACGATGAAAACTTGCGTTTCTTATTTGAAAACTCACAATTCTGATTGGAAACGCGAAAGAATAACTATTTGCCATTTGGTTGTATTGATTACATGTTTATTAACTTATGTTTAATATTATCTTTTGATCTGGAAAGTCAGCTCCATAGTTTTATCGAATGATAACATGGCTTAGTTTTCTAATTATTGATTAGAACTTTTATAAAATGTACCAAAAATAACACTTATATTACTTGATTTTTTTCTCTTAGATAAATCAAAAATATACATGTTAATTAATTATATATATATATATATATATATATACATATATTCCAGACATTTCTAAAACGTTTCCATTTTTAATTTTTTAACAACATGTTTCTATGTTTTAAATCATTTCGTTTCCACGTATCCGTATCTGATTCCATGCAATCTAACTAACTAATACAGTATACATTAGTTAAACATTAAAAACAGATGTCAGTGCTCTATAAAGCAAAAAAAAAACGTGTATTTTCGTTTGCCCAATTATTTCTTTGTTGAGTAAAACCATCTTGAGATCATTCTCTTCGCCATAATCCAACATCAAGCTACAAAATAACATATTTTTGTAACATTTGAGTTTTAGTTCTTTAGTCGTCCCGTTTTTTAAGGATGATATTAAAAAAAATTACTTAAATTCCGTTTGCTTTCATAGCAGATTAAATTCAAGGCTACTTGTATATCAATGCCATTTGTATGAAATGAATTCACATTTTGACAAAAAGGAAGAAGATTTTTGTGCAAACCGTACCTCTCGGTAAATAATTCATCTCTCTAAATGGCGATTGTCTTTCCTCCGGTGACCGGTATCCTCTACGCTGCCGGATACCACTCATTTTTGTTTCCTTGCTCCGGTTTCTACCTTCTCCTTTTCACCTCCCTCGATTCCATCTTCGATATACTGCCTTGCTCTGGATCTACACCGGATCTACTCAGTCTCTCTAGCGGACCTTATCTGGCTCTGTAGGTGTCTATGTTGCCTCTATTAGTGGTGAGGAGCTGTCTAGCTGCAGTTGCTGAAAGGTCCCTTGTGGGTTTATATCTACGACTGTGGATGCTCCAAATCTGGGTCAGATCTGTTTCCAAGAGCGACGGTGGATATGGGAGCGTCGCTGCCTCTCTTTTGACTCTATGAAAGAATTTGAGATTAACTTGAACAGAAAGAAAAAACACAAGAGAGATTATGAAGAGATAGCATAGAAAATATTAGAAGAGAGAACAAAGAGAGAAACTTAATTCCCTTAATCTTGATAATTGTAACTACCAGAGATTATAAGAAAGTTTAACTTTCTAGAGAAGCTAAACAAATTTGGCTTACTAAAGAAGCTAGAATGAAAAATTAATATCAATTTATTGTTCACCCGAGTTACTGTACACCCGAGTTACTGTACACCCGAGTTATTGTTCACTTTTACACTCCCTCTCAAGTTTGACAATAGGGAATCCGAAGATCAAGCTTGGAAACATGAAGATCTAGTTCATTAAAAACTCGAGTGTGGAAAACCACATGGGACAAAAGTACACTTAGGGAAAAAGAGTGTAGACTTCATGGCCTAGAGGCATGAGACTAGGATAGGTCTATGAGTCCAAACTTTGAGTGAATGAACTCACAAACTTTAGTGCTGGCTGCTTTGGTAAATATGTCAGCTAGTTGATCGTAGCTCCTTGTGTAGCATGGTAGAATCACTTCTTGCTCCACCATTTGCCTTATTTTATGATGATCCACTTCGATGTGCTTGGTTCTCTCATGAAACACTGAGTTAGATGCAATGTGAATGGCCACTTGATTATCGCAGTACATGGTGATTGGGTCTAATGATTCAATTCCAAAGTCCTTGAGAAGATATTTGAGCTAAATAAGCTCATTGGTGAGCTTTCTCATGGTTTTGTATTCCGCTTATGCGCTTGAACAAGAGACCACATTCTGCTTCTTACTCTTCCAAGTGGCTAGGTTACCCCCAATAAATGTGCAATATCATGTTTTAGAGTTCTTGTCCACTCTATCTCAAACCCAATCAGCATCACAATACCAACAAGTTCTGAACTTCTGTTGCATCCCATCCAAATGCCATGGCCCAGAGCTTCTTTAAGATACTTGAGTATTCTGTCCACCATGTTTTAGTGGTGCATATTGGGAGCTTGCGTATGTTGGCTCACCTGGTTCAGAAAAAAACAAATATCAGGCCGAGTAATAGTTAGGTAGATCAGCTTACTAACCATCCTTCGGTATTGCTTGACATCCGCAAATGGCCTATCTTCGATCTCCCCCTCTCTTATGACTTTGTAGCCTTCTTAAAGGGGTGTGGTTTTTCTCCAAGCTTTTCTGCTTCAGTCAATAAATCGAATTTGTACTTTGAGATAAGAAGAGTCCCTCTTTAGAGCGACACACTTCTATCCCTACGAAGTACTTTAGTTCACCACGGTCTTTTATATCAAATACAAATTTAAGAAATGTCTTAGTGGCTTGAATACCATCCTTGTCATTCCCTAAGATGATGATATCATCAACATACACAAGAATGACCACTATACCTTCTTGGATTTGTAGAGTGAAGAGAGTGTGGTCAGCCTCGGACCTCTTGAACCTCTATCTTTAAGAGTTGTGCTGTGATACCAAGCTCTAGAAAATTGTTTCAACCAGTAAATAGATTTTCTGAGTCTAAGAACCGTTCCTGGTGCGACCATATCCTCAAGACCAGGTGGGGGAGTCATGTACACTTAATCCTCTAGTGCACCTTGTAGAAATGCATTATTGATATCCATCTGCCAAAGATCCCACTCAAGGTTAGTAGCTAATGAAAGAATGACCCCTACCCTGTGAAGCTTGGCAACATGTGCAAATGTATCCAAGTAGTATTCTCCATATTTTTGAGTGAAACCTCTTGCTACCAGTCTTGTCTTATATCGCTATATCTCTCCACTGATTTTGTACTTAACGGTCCTCGCCAATTTGGAGCTCACAACTTTCTTTTCTTTAGGAAGGTCTTCCTCATAATAAGTTTGGTTGCGATCCATGGCTTTCATTTCTTCACCTACAGAAAATCTTCATACTTTGTGTTCTATGGCCTCCTCATAGGTCTTTGGTATATGTTTCTTGTCCAGTTTTCCAATAAAGATTCAATAGGAAAATGGGAAGAGAGCAAACAGCTTGATGGGCTACTACTTTGTTGTTGTAGTAGACTCTTGTGTCCACCCACTTAGATGGTTTGTTAACCCTTGTGATCCTTCAAGGGTTGCAAATCTTCAATCTCTTGTTCTTCCTCTTGATCATTCTCATGATCTTCCTCTTGATCATATTCTTGAGACACTTCTCCTTGATCATGACTGGATGAACCACATTCTTCCGATTCTGGTTCTTCATGTATGCCTCCCTCATGATGAAGGTGGATGTCTTCTTCAGTAACTTGAGATTCCACAGGGGTGCCTAACCCCATAATTTCATCTTTCTATTTAGGTCAGCTGACCCGAAACTCTCCGAAATGAGTCTAAGGTTTGTAACTCGGTCCGAGGGTGGATGAGATAGATCATTCAGGTTATCCCAGTTACACTCATCATAGAATCCCTTGGTATCCACAAACTTGACATCTCTAGACACCATTACCTTCCTGGTTTATGGTATTCAATATCCAATAAATATAGTTTTGACACTCTTTGCCTCAAGCTTGTTTCTTTGTTCTCTTGGGATCAAAACAAAAGACTCACAACCAAACACAGGTAAGTGACTAATATATGATTTAATTTTGTTCAATACCTCAAATAGAGTGACGTCATTGAGAATTTTGGTTGGAATTCGGTTGATTAAGTAACATGCGGACACCACAACATCTCCCCAAAACCTCTTTGGAACATTTTTGTGGAACATCATCGATTTAGCCACTTCCATCAAATGTATATTTTTTCTTTCAGCTACTCCATTTTTTTGTGGTGTGTATGGACAACTTGTTTGATGAATGATCCCTTGCATGGCTAAATGGTTTTTGAATGCGACCAGTGTACTCCCCTCCATTATCTGATCTAAAAATTTTGATCTTGGCATTGAGATGGTTTGTCACATAGCTTTGGAAGTTAGTGAAAGCTTCACTAGCTTTAGAAGGAAGCAAAGTTATCCAAGTATATTTCGGTTTTTTATCAATGAATGTGACAAAGTACTCATGATGTCTCTAGATGCACAAGATGAAGTCCAAACATCAAAATGAACCAAATCAAAACACTTCTCATATATAGTTAAAGACTTGGGAAACACTGGTTTCCAATGTTTTACATGATACAAAATTCACATTCATCATTTTTAAAAGAAATACTAGGCAACAAGAATCCTAAATCACGAGAATGACGGTGTCCTAACCTAGCATGCCAAATCGCATTATTATCCATAGCAGAAACATAACTAAGAACAAGAAAGATAAGAGGTTGGCCTGGTGTCATTGAGCATATACAAGCCATCCTTGGATACTCCTTTCCAAAGCAACCTACTGGTCTTAATATCCTAAAAATGCACATCATTAGGACTATAAATAGCATTGTAATTTAGACCAGTGGTTGCATTTTCACAGATAAAAAGTTTTATGTAAAGCTAGTCATGTAAAAGGCTTTAGATTTTTTATCAAAAAACCTAAGATCGCCTACACCTTCTATTGGTATTCTATCTCCATTTCAATCACTACATTCCCTAAAGCCGGTTTTACATTGCTGATCAGATTTGAGTCACTAATCATATGATGAGATGCTCATAAATCTACAATCAATGGCTTAGAGATGTTTGATGCATTAAACGAATTACCAAATACTTTATTAGAATTTCCCTTGATGACTTTGATAAGAGCATCAAGGTCAGATCTCCTCACCATCTCATCTTGAGTAGTTACCAAGGAAGCATGAGTGCAAACCAATTCCTTCCCCTATCCCTCATTATACTATATAGAAGAACCAACTACTTCATTGGAGAGATTAGCTCTTGATTCTTTGAACTTGGTTGATTTGAGATGAGGATAAAGAATCCAACACTTGTCTTTCGTATGACCCTTATTTTTTACAGTGATCACACACCCACACCTTCCTATCTTCATGCTTGAATGCTCCTTTATTGCCAGTCACAAGATCTCCCTTTCCACTGAAGAGTCCAAGCGATCCTTGCTCTTTTTGGATTTGGGCACAAACTTCTTCAAGAGTTGGGAGATTTTATGACCTTAGGATGTGCTTGATCAAGTCATTGTAAGTAGGATTGAGAGTCATCAGTAAACCAAATACCTTGTCTTGTTCACGCCTCTCATTAAAGGAACCAAATCAACTAAACTTGGCCTCAACATCTCAAGCTCAGCCCACAAGGATCTAAACTTGCCCAAGTGTTGGGTGAACTCCATATTTTATTGTCTGAGATCACTGATGACCTTCTTGAATTCAAATATCTGACTCAAGTTGGAGGTATATCCTTAAACTTTTTAGGGTTTCCCAAAGCGTCTTGGTGGTTTCACAATAGGAGTAAGCCTCCAAAATTGATACTTCTAGGGAGTTTTGAATGATATACAACACTTGCTGGTCCTCTTGAAACCATTTGTCTTCATCTACAAGGATAATCTCCTTGCCATCTTGTTGGATTGTTTACTTTGGAGCTTCATCTTCAGTTACATGATTCCATAAACCACGACCACTCAAAGCTGTCTTGCCCATCCTAGACCACAACAAGTAGTTTACCCCTTTAAGGTTGATTGGAAAAACCACTTTCCTTGAGTTTTCCATGGTCGGAACTAGAAAAATTGAAAATAAAAAAGGATGGATGTGGAAGAGATAAAGAGAAGAGCTTATTGCTCTGATAGCATGAAAGAATATGAGATTAACTTGAATTGAATGAAGAACACAAGAGAAAATGTGAAGAGATTGTAGAGAGATTCTGAAGAAGAGAGAATAAAGAGATAAACTTAATTTCCTTAATCTTGATAATTGTATCTACAAGAGATTATAAGAATGCTTAATTTTCTAGGGAAGCCAAACAAACTTGGCTTACTAATTAAGCCAGAATAAAAAATTAATATCAATTTACTGTTCACCCGAGTTAATGTCTCGTCTGTATCATGGTCATGCTCAGCTATGTTTAGAGACCCCTCGAGTTTTCAGAGCTTCTCCCTTTCTTCTGATTGAAAGTGGTTTTAAAGGTGACCGTTGAGGACCTCTGCTCTATGGTCTCACTGACGATTAAGCTTGACGTTCTTCTCAGGTATGCCTTTTCCCTTTGTTGATTCGCTTTATCTGTTTAAGTTATTGACTCATGTTCTTCAAGCCCCTGGAACGCAGCTACAAGTGGTTATGTTCTGCCTCTACGACTTTTTCTTCAGCATATCTTCTTGAGTTGATATCTTCCACAATGTAGACGGAGGAGAGAGCTAATAACCTTTACCTACAACCTTAAGAGTGTCTCCTGAATCTCAAAGCCTAAGCAGTGTCGTTTTGGATCACCAGACATCTCCTTTAAAGCTTCAAGATTTGGTTGGTTCTGAAGTTTATATTCACCTTGTGATGGCTGGGGCTGGGACGCCTAACCGCCTCCTCATGTCTGCTTTGCTAGTTGCTCATCGGGGTCCTCTTCATTCCAAACGTTCCAATGGCTCCTCTTGTTTCGTTAGAGGATTTACTTTGACTTAACCTTGCCAAACGGATGGCCAAAAATTTTCAGTGTGATCTATTTAGTTAGACTAAGGTGATGATTGGTTTGCCTGTAGCTGTAAAAATTTAGCTGTAGATAAGTTACTTTAGATGTAAAGTTGCTACAGTATATTTTTTAAGGTTCTTTTTTTTTTATCCTTTTTGGGATCCTTAGATAGCCTTTTTCTTTTATAACAGATTTAGATTCAAGGCTACTTGTATCTGAGAAATGGATTCACATTTTTACAGAAAAAAATGATATCCAAAAGATTTTTTGTTTCAGAGAATAAGAGGTTTATGAACTTGGTTGTGGACCTATGATGGATTTTTTTCTTCACGATCTTCATGATCCACCACTTTTTGTCTCATTTTATCTGTGATCTGATTCCAATCTTTGAAACTAGGGTTTAAGAAGCGTAACCATAAGAGGAACAAATTAATCACAAAATTTCATAAATATTTTTTGTCATCAACAGCTTCTTAATTGCTAATCTTCCAGGATCAATATTTGGGATGTATGCTTGGAAAAAGGAAAATATTTTTTTCACGTTTCTTCAAATACCAACTCATAAAGTTGTACTACTAAATCTTAACTGTAAATCATTTTTTCCTATAAATCAAAATAATAATTTGTATATTTTACTAATAAAATCTTCATTTACCAATGATGGGAGATTTTAAAGATTTTATATAAATAACTAATAAAGTTTGATTGATAAAATATTTATAAATCCTGGATCCAATAAATAGAAATTTGGATAAAATCTGGAATTTTTACGAATCATCAATTCAATTAACCTTGGAGTTTAATGTACTTTTGAACGTTTTGTTTCTTATAAGTTCTGACATGTCGCCGTCTTCAGCTAACCTTCAAACCGTCACAAACTACAAACTGTAAAGAGTCGTCGTCACAAATTAATTAGTCATATCTCCCTGATGTGTTACTGTTGTATTGCTTTGTCCAAATCTCTAGATTTTTATACCGGTTCTCTCCTTAGTGTCCAAAAGATTCCACTCTCCCCTTGCTTCAATTGATATATACCAGACTCAAACTCTTTTAGGCCGCATCGAGAGCTGTCTCTATGTGTGCTTATATACTGATTTTAACAAGCCATTTTGGTTCGTTCTCTGTCGGAGACCAAATCTGGTCCTTAACCTTAACCCTAATGATATGAATAATTTTAATCGTTAAAACTTTGCAGTATTTGAGATGTCAATACAGTCCCAATATGATTTCAATAACTAAGAATGCAAGCCATCAAGCTTAATCTAAGCAATCAAAGAGTAGTTAAGTGAAACAAGTAACAAAATTCAATTCAAAAGTAGCAAGCAACTGAGAAAGTTCCTAATCAACATTGAGGAAGAATCCATGTGCAAAGGTATTGACTTTGGGTGATCAAAATCAAGTTCTACAAGTCTAGAAAAAATCAATAAACTAATTCTTTTCCAAGACAATAGTTCATTTACAATCAATCACTAAACGTCAAATTCCTTTTGTTTTAATTTCTCAAGCAATCATTAAGAACAAGTCTAATAACTTTCTAAGCATCAATAACATCAATTCCCATTGGTTAAATAGGAAAACTGTGTTATCAATTTGATTGACATTTCATCAAACAGTTTCAATCCAAGAAATGTTTAGAGTCTAGATTTAGGAAGATCTAACTTAAAAAAGCATTAGGGTCAAGATATAAGCATAGAACATAAAAGATCTAACACTACACAGCCTAGATCATCACTCAAATCACCCTAATCACCCTAACCCATAGATCCAAAAGATGTGTCTACTCACCAATCATGATGAAAACACTTAAACACATGTTTAGTTTAAGCATAATCATATTAGGGAAGGAGATAAACACTATTCACTCAAGAAACAAAGATGAAATTGGATTAAATAAGCTAAAAGATGAATCTTTCGCCAAAGTGTCTTTGGTTTTAAAGAGAAAACAAGATAGATTAGGGTTTTTAACCCAAAACATATATGTAGGTCTCTAAATTCGAGTTGGTTCGTCCCAACAAACATGGGTCAATCCTACCTAAAATGGGTCAAATGTTCGGTTCATGCTCAGATGTTGACTCTTGAAGGTTCCCAGCGTTCTGTTTACACCGCTCCATGAAACAACTAGGAGGCTATAGCGGTTTGATTTCATGTCTTCTAGCCGCTGCATCAAGCTGTTGTGGGACTTAGCACAGATTGTTTTACATTCCTTAGCATCAGCACACGACACCACTAATAATCCGATTGCAAACAAGGACTTAGCTTTTTTCTCCAGCGGCTTGTGGAAACCACTGCACATATGCCACTCCAACACTTGGATTCAAATGGTAATCATTGTTTGAAAGCTGCAGTGGTTACGCTAAACAATGCACGTGGCCGCTATGCACCCTCAATGGCCCAATGGTAAGGTCACTTGGCCGCTGTAAATCTTTGGTCACTGTTGGACTTGGAAACCAGTCTTCTTGCCTCAAATCAACTTCCAAACACTCCAAATTCATAAAATGACATATCCATCACCTATTCACTATTGGACTTGGACACCAATACGTCTCGCGATCAAAAACCAGTCTTCTTGCCTCAAATCAACTTCCAAACAGTCCAAATTCATCAAATGGCATCTCCATCTAATAAGGACAAATGCATATGCAATGCACCTAAACATAATTTAAATGCTTTTAAATGATCAAAATGAGAACTAGAATGATGCTTAAAACCATGAAAATATGCAAGATATCAACTAACCCTAACCCTAAATCACGCGGGTTCAGTCCATGTTTAAGGTCATTTATTAACCAAGAGATGATGTCACGTGACACTATGTTGGTCTCAATCCCACCCTAGCGCAGAGATATGTGGGACAAATATAACCAAGATCTTAGTGATCAAAAAAAATCTTTATATATTTGGGATAAGAGTGTTGTTACAAGCCCAAGGAAAGTAGATGGGATGCGGCATAATGTATGAGGCGCTTAAGCATCTACAAGGTGTGTGTGGTTGAGAATACAATATACATTTATAGAAATATAAAGGTCTTGAATTACGACTCTGAGGAATGATAGTGGAAAGTTTTGAAGGGTTTGGAAGATGTGCCAAAATTACTAACAAGATATGGTTATGTTAAGTTGGCAGGTGGAAAGATTGTTGTTTTATGAGACAAGTATGCGAGTGCTTTTAATTCCAAAAGAAAGGTTTGGTGTGCTGAGATTGTGCTTGAAAAACCCATGAAATGTGAGATTTATGGAAAGTTGAATGGTGCAATGATGTGCTTACATTCTCCAACCCAATTTTTTATAAGAAGACTTTGATTGTTGCTAATGTTTTATAGGCTGATCATATTCATGTACAAGTATACTATTACAAAAGAACAAATGGTGGAGGCAAAAGAGGATTCAAATGAGGCTGATAAGGCAGTCAATTTCAGTCAAGAGCCACATGACAAAGAGGAGATACTCTAAGCTGTTACAAATTCCTACAAATAAGTATCATTGTTGCTTTCCATTTGATTTTCAGATTTCATATTTCAAATCTAGTACGCGAGAGAATCAATTCTTTGTCGTGAGGAATTGTTTAAGGATGATGGGAAGTCTAATCATCTGGTTATCCTCAAGTTGACTATTCAAAATTTGTAAAGTACTTGGAGTTAAGAGAGAATTTCGAAAGAATCAATTTTGACAATTGGTGCAGTCAATATAGATCGAACACACCGACATGTAGGGATGGGAAAATTATTCGGATCTCAAGTTCTGAACAAGATTTGATCAAAATTTTAAAGTATCAAACCGAATCAAATCAAACATAAATATTCGAAAAGTACATACATGATTTCAAATATCCAAAAAACCTGCTTGAAACTCAAACCGAAGCCGAAAAATTGTAGATATTCAAAATATCCAAAATATAAATATATATCGAGAAATATTGGTTATATCTATTATGTTGATCATATATTAAATTCATGATAATATTAAAGTTATAGAATTAATTTAAATATTTTTTTGAATATTTATGATAATATTAAATTTATACATTAATAGAATGAGAAAATATCTATACGACTGGCCAGTTAAAACTATTGTTAATACTTATAATAATTTAAATATTAAAAATTATACTTATAAATTTGAATGTATTATTTATTTTTTGCATAAGTCAGGTATTTTAAATTATATATAGAATGAGACAATTTTTTCTTCCTTAAAATTATTCACTTCAACATGTCTTTTTTGTGGGTCCCACTCATGCAACAAAGCAAAACCTTTTGCGAATGATGGTTTAGTACGTCTTAGGCCATGTTTATTACAAGGTTATTAAGTGGGGTTCCTAACTTTTGTTAAGAGTCGGTTCTTAGTTTTTAACTAAGAAAAATTAAGAAAAATTAAGAACCGGCTCTTAAATAAGACTTTTAAGAGCCGGTTCTTAGCCGTAAAGTAAAAAAAAAAGAAAAAAAATAATAAGATGAAAACTCAAAAGTTAAGAACCCTACCTAAGAACCCCGCAATGAACATGCTATTATATGTCTTTTGATTTGTTAGGTTATCTAATATATATATAATTAGATATATGGCCCATAAAAAACAATTCATCTCAAAGCCTATTGTGAAGCCCTACTCATTAATGATGGTCCGATGTGAAGCCCAAAAGTAACAATACTATGTGTTTAAGGTTAGGCAGGATTAGGTCGTAAGTAGTCTCCTTCTCTGGCGATACAATATCTTTGTCTCCTCCGTTGGTATGTAAAAGAATGTTCTTCCTCTCAACTTTCTACCTCATGTATCTATTTATATCCTTCTCTTTCCCACCCTCCATTGATCGTTTCTCTCTTAATCCAAGCAATAAATTTCAATTTCCAATAAAACCATTAACTCCCAAGAGCTCTTTGTATCCCTTGCTTTACAATCAAAGCTTCAAGCGTGATGTCTTGCATATTTCTACTATTTTATCCATTCATCCATATGCATTTTGATCATATATACTAGGATTTAGTCATTTCTAGGTTGCATTTTGCATACATGAGTTTTTATCAGGTATTGGAGTATCCTTGGAGTTCTTGAAGGTGGTTGGATGCATTTGGAGCTAAAAAGAGGAGTTAAAGGTGATCATTGGACGAGCAGGGCGTGGAGTGACGTCCCAGAGAGACATACCAAGGTAGCTCCCAGCCAGAGTGACGTCCTGGAGCTACATACCAAGGTAGCTCCCAGCCAGAGTGACCTCACCAAAGAGACGTGCACAGGTAGCTCGGCCTTCTCTCACTTTGTCGCTCAAAAACCACCCTGGAGCGACGTTCCAGAGCGACATACCAAGGTTGCCCCCATCCAGAGCGACCTCACCAGAGCGACCTCACCAGAGCGACGTGCACAGGTAGCTGCGCGTCTTTGTTTGGACGAAACTTATGTTATTTCAGGGACCTTTTGGTCATTTTGTTTCATTGTTTTACATTTTCTAAACCTAAGTTTAAGTACGTTATAAGTCGTTCTGGGAAGTTATTCTTTGTTCTGAAAGAAAAACACAAAAATCTTTAGAAAAGTTCAACTTCTAAGATCATTGTTTCATTGTTTTATTGTTGTTACTTGTCTAATCCATCATCTACATGATTAAGCTTGAATCCAATATGGGTTTAAGAGGAATCATGATGATTAGTGAGTAAATCACCATTGAATTCATGGGTTAGGGAGATTAAGGGTGATTAGGCTAGATCTAGGATGTTTTAGTGTAGATTTCTCTTGTTCCTTGCTAGTAGAGTAATTGTAATGCTACTTTTGAGTTGGCCACTCAAAGGTTGATCTTTAGGTATTTCCCACCCACAAGGTGATTGATGACATGCCTGAGTCAATTCTCCTAAGCTTTTAACATTCTTTGCCAGGGACACTTGTTGTTAAAGGTGTTAAAATGGCTAGTAGACTTATTCTTAATGATTACTTCCATAACATTCAACCGAAGACATTTAATGCTTGAATTATGTTAGTAAATGAACATTCATCTAGACATAGAGCTTGTTTAGAATTGTGTCTAGGCTTAAGGTTGATAGTTTAATTGATCACTCGCCATCTTTAGTTCGAATCTTGATCACTCAAGGTATAATTCCCCTTACCCATGAGTTCTCCTTTCTCTTTATCGAAGAAGTTATTTAATTTATTGCATTTCTAATTTTGTTATTGCACTCTAGTTTTAGTCATAGTTTAAAATCGTCAAATTACTGGATCGCACTTAGATTAAGCTAGTACTTGCATTCTCAGTGCTTTTATATCCCTCAGAACTGGTTCGACAATGTTATATACTACAACATTTATCTTAGGAGCCTGGAAAACTCCTAACTTCAAAGCGTATCAAAACTGATTAACACCCCCAACCCTATAAATAACAAAGGGGTGAGACTGCAATCAAGCTTCACAACAACGCCCTGTTTATCTTCACTCAAAAACTTAGAACCAATCTGAAGTGGATAACTTTCTACGTCTCGTATAAGACATACTAAACCATCATTCACAAAAGGTTTTTCTTTATTGCATGAGTAGGACCCAAAAAAAGACATGTTGAAGTGGATAACTTCAGGGGAGAAACAACTTCCTCATTATATACATGATTTAATGAGCAAGATATTTTCCTTCGAAAATGTCTTCCTCTGATGCTGATGTTGCCCAATCAGCCGTCCGCCATTCCAGCTTTGATTCTCTCCAACTTGGTCGGACTTCCCAGTTCATTGTTGGTCGCCTCCTCCATTTTTGGGATTCGAGTAACATAAAAAAAAGGTGAAGACAGTTAAGCAGTGACATTCATCCACCACCACCATTTACTCTTCTTTTATAGAGGTATAGTTTTTGCTTCTCCACTTCATTGCAAACCTCAAAGCGTGAGCTCAATACTTTTTCTTTGTTCTGATTTAAGACCTTCTGATTTTTTGCTAAAATTTTTAATCCCTTAATGGTTACTTCTCAAATCCATTTCTCGGAGATCCAGCCCTTGCAAACAAATGTTCAGACAAGAATCCTTCGAC
Source organism: Moricandia arvensis (assembly GCA_905132765.1). Taxonomy (NCBI): domain Eukaryota; kingdom Viridiplantae; phylum Streptophyta; class Magnoliopsida; order Brassicales; family Brassicaceae; genus Moricandia; species Moricandia arvensis. The sequence continues at coordinate 116,206 of CAJHQP010000734.1, read as the reverse complement.
TCTCCGTAACGTTAAGAAAGGCAGTGAAATTAAGGGTGTTGATATGCTCCTCCTTGATGAAAAGATGATAAAAACTCATTATATTCAAACTTATTCTTGAAAAGTTAAAGTTTAGATGATTTTGGTTTTGTATATTGATTTAGAAATCTTGCGTTTATATGATTTTGTTTAGGTTTACTGATTTTGTTTTCCATCGTTGATGTATGATGATTTAGGCTTCGTTTATTAATATAGAAAGCTAGAGTTTAGGTGGTTTTGGTTTCGTTAATTGATTATTTCTTTGTTTGTTGATTATAAATGATGCAAAGGTAACTTGAATACTTACTTTATGCTGTTAGGGATGATTATTAGATTTGATATTTATTGTAATTTGTTTAATCTACTCTTCCTGCAAGCCACACTCATCCAAGAGTCAATCACCCTTCAACGTCTTCACTCCTTCCAACATATCTTGCAAGAATGCTCGGTTTATGATTTAAGTAGTTTCGATGTTGCGAGAAGCAATCCGACCTTCAAGTTTGCTAAGACAGTCGTTTCTATTAGATTCACAGACTAGATTGTTTTCGTGGAGGTCACAACCACGACTGAGCCGCCCGAAGGAAAGCTTCAGGTTCCGCAAATACAAGGACTTTATGTCACTTGCCAATACCAACATTCTTTAGCCAGGTTTGAATAGCTACAAATTCACTACAATACACCATATAATAATTAATCATTACACAAATAAGTAGCATATGTGTTTATCTTGGTTATCAAATAAATTTGGAGAGATTAGAGGCATCAAAACTATGTACAACCAAGACACCCAGAGCACTCAACGCCTCATGGTAACCATAAAGCTTGATGATAGGTAGTTGATAATTTCAAGCTTCAATAAATTGTTGACGTGTTACATATAAGTTGGTACCAAGTTTAATATGTCTCAGAGTAGCAGCAGCAACCGAGCTCCAGTCATTGACGTGGAAGGTCGACAAACAACAACATCAGCTAGCTACACGGTTGATGCATCAAAGGTAGTGATTATGGGTGTTGAAGCAGCAAATCCTCCGTGAATTGAAGATAAAGAAAAAAGCTGCAAAGACCCACGTGAGTGATAGTTTCAAGTCGATCAAACCGTTACTTTGATATCGTGACTTTATAAATTGCTATATTTCTATGATTTTCGTATTTAGAGCTTTTGTTGTCTTGTGCATTTTCTGCAAACTACTTCACACCATGAAGATAGTTTTTTATTTAATAAAATAAAGGCAACGTTGACGGATATTTGCATACTGAGAATGTTCTTACGTTATGCTTAAGTGCATGTTCACATAGACATAGTAACACATCACTTCCGTAAACATAGCATCAACATAGGCTTTGTTAGCATGTATATTTTGTTATTTATTAATTATTATATATGATTTATGCTGACGTTTATCAATTAATTGATTAATGAGCTTTTATATAACCCACTAAAAGTATGCATACTCTAAAACTAAAAATACTGAAATAGGCATTTCCACAACTCAGCCAATTTTATTGTATACCACCATCAAATTTTTAAAAATTCAGAGGTTTACAACAACTACTGTTAACTAATTCATTTATTAACCAAGATGATCCCTAAAATAAATACATTTTTCTTTCACCACTTTCATTTAACTAATTAGTCTTTACAAATCTAACTCCCATGCCAATTCAACTGTTCTTCCCACAAAAAATGTCCACAAGACCAACACAATAAACCTCTCAGTGAAAAACAAAACATCATGCCCTTAAACATACAAAATCGGCAAATCAAGTTCCCAATTAGAAAAAAGGTTTCCAATATAACTCAGAAAAAAGGTTTCCAATATAACTCATCCGTTTTTCTTTACAAAAAGGTCTCAACTAAATACACAACTAAAAACATCACTTTCTCCTTCAACAATAGAGATAACAAAACCACTAAGTACATAATCCCGCACTTGCACGAGGCCTTGCCCCTAGTATGATTAATCGGTGACATGATAACATTAGTTTGTTATCAATATGATTAATTTGTTTTTTTCCTTGGGGTTAAATTATGGATATTAACGTTGCTTAGAGGTTTCTCTCTTGTAAATGCTATTTTTCTCTTCTCTTCTGGGTGATGCTCTCTATTTTTTCATGCTTAAAAATTTTACCACTAAGAAAAACACTAAGAAAACAAACTTTGATTCCTAAAACTACATGAAATTGTTAGTTGATATTCTCGAGTCAGGATGAGTTGTTGTAGGAACCACGAGTGGTCTCTGCAACATCCTGATGTGTGCTTGTCTCCGGTTCTTGCTCCCTCCCGTCTAAGTTTACTCTTTCCAGTGACAGGACTATTGAACAACGATTCTACAAGAACAACTAGGAACTTTTCAATCTATTGTGGACCTGGGCACCAAAAGGTGAGATATTATTGCAACTTATCTTGAGAGTGCTATTTTCAGTGACAAGCTCTTCGTATTGGCTTCTAAGCTTGTTAATTTCTGCTCTAAGATTTGTGTTTTCTCCATTCAACACATCTGCTCGTTTTGCTTGATCACCACATTCTTCTTGAACATGCAAATAAAGAAAAAAAACTTTTTATCTTTTCATGGCCTTGATGTTAAAGCAGTTTTGAGTATTACATGTTTACGCAACCTAGATCTACTAGCAAGCTCCCTATTTGATTCATTCCGTCTCAGTCGCTTAAGTTATCTCTCTTCCAAATTCACAACCAAAACTAAACACGATGCTTGAATAACCATAAAGGAGATGTAAGAAATGGGACACAGTTACACTAACTTGTATCCATTTTTGTGAATGGAACTATTTACTACAACTCTAGAAATGGTTGTCCCATGACCGCTCCAAGAATCCAGTCTCATGTTTAGATCTGTTGGTGGGGGTGGAACACCTGGAGCCTACATTGGCATGATTGGGAGCATCTGGTTCACCGGTTGCATCTTTCACCTGAAAGTAAAAGAGCACTCTCTGAAATAAGCATCTTTCAACATTTAATTCTATATCACATGATAATAGTTGAGATGAACAAACCCTCTTTCCCGTTGTGTCTAGATCTAGAGTCTTACAAACGTTGCATATCTAATAAGTAACAACATTGTGTTAATATAAACTTAATTTCTAGAAACTTACAATTTGTGAATTTGCATCACTTCCTTCACTTAAACCATCAGACGCACTCTTAGTACTGTAAAAAACAAACAAAAATCAAATTTCAACAAATATAATACAATGACATAGCTGGCAGACTGCAAACATAACTCTAATGCCAACAAGAATTTGATTTTCTAGAACCATGAAGTCACATGCGTTTTGATCTTTTGATTGGCAACTCTTCCTTCACCTCAGCTTCTTTACCATCACCCTCCACACCGCTTCCAGTATTTCCCTGAGAATCCAAAACATTCCTCGATCAAGATCTCATTTAAACTGAAACTAGGCTTGGGCATATTTCCCGGATATTTCCCAGATCCGAAGATCCAAACCAGTACCGATCCGAAAATCGGGTATCGGATCCGGATATGATGAAATACTCGATTGGATAAGCTTTCATTTATGTTTCGGGTAACAGGTCAGATCGGGTATTACCTGAGATCCGAACAAGTATCCGAAAGTACCCGACTTTTATGTTATCAAGGCATTAAACATAGGTTCATATGGTTTCCTCTTGTCAATGTCTGAAGTTAATGTGATTGTGCTACTAATTAAAGAAAGTAGATAACATGCGTTCAGCAACATGGAAGAGTGGATGACATTAGACACTAGATGTTGTTGAGCTTCTTTTTACATTTTCTTATGGAATTATTTCAAACTTTCAACTCTTCTTTAAGTTTGGTAGCTTTTTTGAATGATGGATTACTTTTTTGTTTGGAATGTTGGATTTGTTGTTTGCTTGAGACTTGTTTTATTTATTTTTAGAGTTCTCTTATTTGTGTTCTATTCTAAATGATTCGGGTAAGTTGGATTAGAAACAAATATTTTCAGTTATGATCGGGTAAAATTAATACAATCCGAACCGGAACCGGTTCTTTTTCGGTTACTTCGGATATACCCGAAAATACCCAGATCCGCTAGGTACCAAACCGAATCCGATCCAAAATTTAGAAATACCTGATCGGATCCTATTTTGCCATATCCAAAATACCAGATATCCAAAATACCTGATATCTGAAATACCGACCCGAACCCGATCCGGTATCCGAGTGCCCAGGCCCAACTGGCACATAACCTAATTATGAAAATGGATAACTAACAGAAGCTTCAGCCATTCCATTAGGAGAATGCACTTCATAGGTTAATGAAATCTTTGTTGCAACACGTAACACGTTAACAAAAGTAACATAAACATTCACTAATTTGAACACATAACCGAAAGATCTAAAATGCAGCAGTACCGAAGGTAATGAAGGGTGACCGTACATGCCACCTAGAGGATACATCGCCACATATGGATGAGGCAGTGTTCCATAAAGAGGTATCACATGGTACAAAAAGAAATAAAACACTATATTTCTTAAGTTGATGGAACATTTTCATAGTCTAACTAAATACTTCTATGTAGCTTGACCAACAAAATGCTTCCCAAGTATGCAAATAACAACAAAAAATAGTTTGGCAAGTAATTCCTTGAAGTTTACCTGAACTCCCCACATATAAGGGTGAGGTTGAGGACTTGAAGCCACAAAACCATGAGGCGGCATAGGAGAATAAGCATGTCAAACAAGAAACATAAAAATGATCCACATAACACCTAAAATCCAGACGAAGAGACGAAGAATCTCACTCTAGACCTGGAAACCAGACAAATCTTGAGTAGCTATGCCAACACTCACAGCTGAAGAAGAAGGTTCCTACAAACAAACAAACATTAGATCACCAAAACAACACTAACAACACTAACAAACACTTTTGGTAGAAACAATTTACAACAACGCAAAACTATGAAGAAACATGAGCAGAAGCAGCAGAAAAAAGTGGTGGAGGAGGAGACTTAGGTTCATTTTCATTACTAGATTTTTCTGTATCGCTGCTACCCATTACACATTCACTAGTGTAAGCTTCAACTAGACCAGAAGGAGCTATGCTTATACATTAAAACCTAACAGACCCAACAATCAGTTATTTTCTCTAAGTGCACGCATTGTCCAATATAGCTCCTAAGCAGGTTCACTGACAAAAACACAAAAGCTCAAAAACTACATTTTTATATCCAGAATGCAAACAAAAAATTTAACTCTCCATTAAACAATGGTGTAGAAGAGCTGAGAAGACACAAAAATAATCTATATAGTAAAGTTTTTAATAAACAGTACATGGAATCCAACTTTGAGTCTAATCGACTCAGGAGAAAAATTACCTCAAGATCAATAAAGTTGGAGAAAACGCAGAGATGCGTAGTGAATCAATGAGCTTTGAATTTTCAGAAAATTGGAATGGTACTCAGAGAATGTTGATTGATTCTCGTTGCATTTCTGGTGGGGAAGAGATAATATTTATGCAAAGCCCAAATTGTTATCTTATTTATGAAATCAAACATGTCAAATCTCTTAAGAAGTTTTAATACCATAATTTTGATGGGGTGTTTAAAAAGTTGGAAAGACAAAGGTATGAGGACTCAATAACAATTTCATACATCCATATAAGACATGCAAATTCGGTTTCATATATGTGGCGGATCAAGAAATAATTTTCTTCCAGGGAATCATAGATTAGGGTGGTCATAAAATCCGAAGCCCGAAATCTAATCCAAACGCGAACCGAAAAAACTGACTCGTTATTAGATCCAAAATGTAAAATAACCGAATAAATCTTGTAGGATGGTATAAAACATATTTGAACCCAAAGAGTTATTAACCGAACCCAAACAGATAACCTGAAATATCCCAAATTAATAATGAATATAAATATTTGAAATATATATATATATATATATATATATATATATATATATATAAGTGTTAAATATTCAATTCAATGTTTATGTTGATATGATATATAAAAACAAGTATTAAATTTTAAATAAATATTTTAAATATTCAATTAGTTATAAATAAAGTACTTCATAACTTGCTTGTTGATATACCAAGTCTTCTCTATCTATTAGGTAATGTATATTGTTTACAAACTATGTTATTTCATGTTTGATTTAACATTTTAGTGTTATTTTATTAATTTGATGTGTGTTTGGATTATTTTTTTCAACTTAAATATATTTCTTTATGTTATGCTTTAAAATTTTATATTTTGCTTCAGATATATCTGAACCAAATCGATATATCCCGAATTCGAATGATATAGGGTTACTTTATCGGTTTTAGGATGCAATATAAATTTGAACCAACCCCAAAGTGTTATTATCTGAGCCCGACCCATACTAATAAAATATTAGAATGAGACCTAGGAGTGTAAATTCAAAAACCCAAAAATATAAAATACCTGATATGAACCCGAACAGGTACATCAACGCCCATGCCTAGCAGATATATAGAACAATGTTAAATACATTTATAAATTTTAATTATTAACAGAAACATGGTGGGCAAATGTCTCTCCCTTACCTAAACTAGTGTCGCCCTTGATCCATAAGTGTTACATAAAATTAACCTAACAAATGATCATAAGTTGTAAAAGAGAAATGTCTTTTTAACAAAACAAATTAATATGACAGTGCTTGAAATAATTTTTGGGAGTCTGAAGCAACTTCAACTCTTAAAACCCAACCAATACCTTTACTTAGTGGTTTGAGATTTTGAGAACTATTTGAAGTTTTCTTGGTCTCGCAATTTTTTTTTAATTTACTCCATGATGTAGATGTTACTTTAATGCCTGCTGATATATCTTGGTGATATACTTTATGGTCAGTATTGGTTAAAGTTAACTAAAAATTGAGAAAGTTAGTTTATAATGTATTAAACATTAAACCAAAGAAAGAGAAAATGAGGAAAACAAGTGTTTTGGATATAAATATTAAAAATATTACCTGCTTTTTATTTTTTACTCAACTCTATAGTTCGTTCATTGTAAGCTTCATTTTCTTTCCATTGTTGTACAGTGAGCTGACTACAGTTGTAGACGACTACAAATGTAGACACAATCCCACCGATGGGTTGAACCAGACTAACAAATTTTGTGTCTCTTTTATATCGTTCTCATGTCGTTAAGAAAGATGGAAAACCAAAAATATTCCTTCTTATTGTGTTCTTGCGTAAGTGACAAAGATGAAGAGTTGTTGTAACAAGTGGTATCAGAGCAAGGTTGAAGAAAGTTTTCATCTCTATCAAAATAGAGCTTTGCGTTTTGTTGAAGCAAGTAAAGAAAGCTTCAATATTGGTTAAAGAAACTAATAAAGCTTCAAGCTTGGTGGAGCAAACTCAAGAAAAAAATTAAAGTTTTGTTGCAGAAACTCGAAGCGCTTCATGTTTAGTGGAAGAACATGAAAAAAGATTTAAGCTTTACTTGGTTTTGTCATAACTTTAACCAAATTTTTTTAAGTTTTGTAAGAGTTGAAGATTTTCAAGCAAGGTGACACATTTACCTTAAGATTTGGTGGTTGGACTATTCACAAGTTGGTACAAAAGTTGAAGTTGGAGAAATGAAGATTCTTGAAGCAACATATGTTCACGTAAGAGGATTTATGGGTTTATCAAATCATAAAATTTTGTATGGCTTCTCCGACGGCTCTAAATTGCTACAATCATTGTGAAGTCTGATCTCAAAGATTCACAAGTAATGATGTTGAAACCAAGAGATGGATTAAAGGATTTTGTGGTATTGACATCTTAGTTTTAGAGGCATCAATTAGTCATGGGCATATAAACCGGATTCGCTAAACCTGACCCGACCCGAAACCCTTGAAAATGTTTGGCTTTGGTTTTTTTATAATAACCCCCTCGATTTTAAAATTTTCGAGAATCGGGTTACAGTTTGGTTCAGGTAAAAACCCAGAACCGTTCGGTTAACTCGAAAGACCGAATAACAATGCAACCCATCATTATTGTTCTTAGGCGTGTCTCTCGGGATTTGATGTTTTCTTCTCTACTCTTGAATAAACGAAACCCTAGTGTCCTTCTACGCGACTATGGTGATTTTAAATGCATCTTGAAAAAGTGGGATCCTTTATAGACGTTTTCCATAGTCCTTTTTCATCAAGGAAGTTCATCTCCCTCTCCGACTCAGACATATCCTTTCTCAACTTCTTCAAGGAATCAATCGAAGGTAGAAATGAATCATATGATTTGAACTTGTTACGTCTTTTATTTCTTTGTGTTACGTCTTTTACTTATGTAAAAGTGATAAGCCGATAATAATGTTTGTGATTGTAAAATGAGATCTGAGAAGTGTGTTTTTATCAAGTTGATAACTTTAGATTGTGTTCGATAATAGAGTAAATCATTTTGCGGTTTTTATTTTGTCATGTGCTGAGACTTGAGAATTTGAGATCATCAAAGCGATAATTTTTTGTAATTGTGATATGTTGAGAACTTGATATTGTGTTATGTAACGAAGCTTGAAGCGTTGAGAAGTTGTGATTGTGATTGTGTTTGTGTTAATCTCGTTTTTTTGCAGATGGATTCTTCATCACCTCAACATGAAGGTACCAGAGATGATGATGAAAATCAGGGAAACGAAGATGATTTTGGGACAACTAGTCCTGCTACTGCAAGTGGAAACGAAAGGAAGAACAAGTCAGCTTCACATGTTAAGAAGAAGAATACAAGTAAAAGGTCAAAAGTTTGGAATCATTACACAAGACTGAAGGAGAATAAGAACAAATGTAGTTGTAACTATTGTGGTAAAGTTATGTGTTGTGCAACATCCAATGGCACTTCATGTCTGAAGAAGCATCTTGGCATCTACAAGAAATATCAGACATGGGTTCAAAGTCAGTCTCAGACTCAACATATTCTGAATGCCGAAAGTGATGATGAAGATGATGGCCAGTTGAAGCTTTCAAGGGTTTCTAATGAGATACTTGTCATATCTGAGTTGCCACTATCCTTTCTTGATGGTTTGGGATGGAGGCATTTCTGCAACAAGGTTAATATACCTAAGCCACATTCACGAAGAACAGCAACAAGGGACATTGTAGAGTTGTATGCAAAGAGGAAATCAGATTTAATGCAGTTGATCAGTGGCAACAAGCAAATGATTTCTTTAACAACATACATTTGGGTTGCACCGAGTACAACAGCTAGCTACATGGTCATCACAACACACTTCATCGATGCTAGATGGAAACTTAGAAAATTCATCACTGGTTTCAACCATGTAGTGGATCATTAAGGGCCGACAATATGCTCTGTCTTGTTGGAGTGTATGGCTGAATGGGGAATAACTAAGGTGTTTACAATAAAAATACAATGCCACTGCGAACACTAATGTTCTGAAATTGTTCAGAAATGCGTTCAACGCTTTAGGACCTGAGTTCTTAGTATTATGAGATGAGTTTATGCATTTACGTTGTTGTGCTTACATCATCAACTTGGTTGTGTGAGATGGTTTGCTAGAGGTGGATGCGAGTGTGTGTGCAATAAGGAACGCCATACAATATATCAGGTTGAGTCAGCAAGGATGACAAGAGGTAGCTTATCTTTGGACTGCAAGACACAATGGGATTCAACCTACCTGATGTTGTCAAGAGCTTTGTAATTTAGGGCAGTGTTTGATAGAATGAGTTGAGGAAAAGCTTTACAATGATCACTTTCAAGAGACTGTGGAGGGCAAGAAGAGGGTTGGACCATCAGCCTCAGAGGATTGGGATAAAGTGGAGAGTTTGGTTAAGTTCCTAGCAATATTCTATAACTCTACTTTAGTTGTCTCTGCTTCTAACTCGCCTAGTTCCCACAAGTGTTACAATGAGATTGTCACCATAGAAAGGAATCTGATTACATTGAGTACTAGTATGGATGAGAAGCGTAGGACAAAGACTATGGTTAGGAGAGCAAAGTTTAATAAGTATTGGGATGGTCTAAAAGACATTAATAGGCTGTTGAATGTATATATTATATATATATATATATATATATATATATATATATATATATAAGCCAATAGAATTTTTTCATACATGTATAAAAGTTGTATAGAAGATAATATAATTTTGTTTCGTCTAGTGGTCTGAGTTTTTTTTAAATCATTTTATATGTCTCTGATTAAAGTGAAAAACAATATCTCTTCAAATATTATTTTTAGTATTTTTAACGTCTGGTTAATTATCTTTTTAAAAACGATGATAAATATTATGTAGAAGATTCTACATAATATTTTTTTTATTTTATGATAAAATTCTCAAACTTCTCGAACTAAAAGCTGATCAACTAATCGGTGAATGGATACACCGATTTATGTTATAACTCGGTCAACACGGGTGAAAGACAGTACACCGCATGGCGTCTCCGAACATGCTATTTTTTCCACGGTGAGCTCACGTCTAGCGAATCTCCAGGCAATTAATCATCAACGCATACGTATTTCAGAACCTGGATTAAATCGATCAAATGTTTTTTTGTTGTTAGTTCAGAAGACAAGTTACAAAAGTGGATAGTATAGCTAATTGCATTTGTCACATACTCCTTTCGTTTTGTAATGAGTGTTATTTGGACACTTTTTTATATATATTAATAAAATAATTAAAATTAAGTAATAATTGTTTTGGAATTTTAATTGAAATTATTTGTGTAGCTAAAACATAAAAATTCTAAATTTGTTGTAAATCAAGAGAAGAAAGAGAGGAATTTCGTGGGTGTGTATTACTTTTTAATGTGCATAAAGCTTACAAGGGGTTCCCTTTATATAGGGAATACAAATATGTAAATACAATAAGGAAAATGAAAGAGTAGAAATCATTGTCTATCTAGAAAAATGATAATCTCCAAAACCAATAAGGATAGGTTTTCCTTTTCTCTAAACCTAAACCCATATGCAATAGGTTTAGTAAACCTATCGTCCATAGACTTTGTGATTGGGCCGGATAGAGTGGGGCGACTATGGTCAGTCCGGTTATGACAATCCACAATATGGTTCATAACACTCCTCTTTGGATGTCATAACCATGTAATACGCCCTAGATGTTGCCTCATTAAAACTTTTGACCAGGAAAACTCTATGGGATAAAACTATGATTAAGGAAAAAGAGTACAACGCGTATTACTCCCCCTGTTTTGTACTTTACTAAAAATCTTCCAATCTATGCACCAACCTGATATATTATCTTTCTTAAACGTCGAGGTTGGTAGTGATTTGAATAGATCGACTGATTATCACTTGTACCACTCGAACCATTTTGTACCACTCAGACCAGTCTTGTAACGAACCATATCGAACCAGGCTACACCGGATACACCATAGAACTGGACAAAGTGTAGCTTCCCATGATTGCGGCCATCTTCCTTGTCCATAACCGCCCAATGTCTAGTCCACTCGTGATTCTTCAGTACACGGCTCCACCTTAAACTGACCAGGTCTATAAGCTACTCGAATGTGTTTCTTTTCTGTCGACCATTCTAACTAGAGCCTCGACCAACTTCTAGTTCACTCGTTCCTTTTGAAATGTTTTACGACCAATACTTCCAATTGTGATCTTCTGAAGCTATTGTAACTCATGGTTTCTCCATCTGAGCACTTTGATTTCTTCGACCAAAATCATCCATGAATTGGCTGATGTTGCTATGATGGAATTTCCAAAATATTGCATAACCTGTATGAGATCTAATAGAGAACCTGCATCAACAAAAACCACTTAACCACTTAACCCCTCTTTGGGTTGGTTAGTATAAAATTGGTTAGTATATAAAATAAACCAAAGTCTTTTGTTCCTTGTAAATAATGAAGGATATATTTAATCTCGTTCCACTGCCTTTTAGGCGGTCATGAGCTAAATCTAGACAATAGATTCACGTCAAAACATATGTCTGGTCGAGTGTGGCTCGCCAGATACATTAAAGCTCTTATGACACTTAGATATGACATTTCTGGACCAAGGGCCTTTTCATCGTCCTTCTTTGGACCAAATGGGTCGGTGTCCGGACCAAGGGTCCTCACGACCATGGGGCTCGACAATGGGTGAGATTGGCCCATGTTGAATCTCTTGAGTAACTTTTTTTGTATACATCATTTGATGCACAATGACTCCATCATTTACGTACTCAAGTTGTAAACCCCCAAACAAAACTTTGTTTTCCTAGGTCTTTCAGTTTGAATTCTTTCTTTAGATATTTAACCGTTTGGAAAATTTTCCTAGGATATTCAGATCAACTTTATACAATGTTGTTCTCGAGAACTAGCTTTATCTTTAAGCTCAATATCCTCTGGCATTTTCATGTATATCTCATTTCCAGTGGTTTATATACAGCTTACTACATCATTATATGTCAATCTAACTTCTTTCTTATGACTAGACCTTTATCAGTTCAAAATTGTAGTAGCATTCACCACATAAGAGTTTATCTCCTTATAATCTCTTCCATAGTCTCTGTGAGGATCCTTGTTTAATCAAGCTATGCTTGAATGCTATAAGTAGGGACATGAACATCTTAGGCCACGTGGTCATGTCCTACATCTCACGATTTTATTTCCCTCACAATACCTATTTGTCCACTAATTTATATCATCTGATGGCGTCAGTATAATTGGCCAATACGCCTATCTGTCTATACAGTGTATAAACTCACGTTTCGATCTAACTCAATTTGATCTTATTTATGCATTCTTTTATACATGTGGGTTCTGATCCTCGCTTATAGCTTTATGTTTAAGTGCTACTTTTCTTTCATATCCTTGTATCATCTATGTGTCAACACTTTTTTATAGACTTTGTGATTGGACCGGATGGACTGAACCGACTATAGTTGGTCCGGTTATGACAATCCATAATTGACATTTTTCAGAAAGAGTGAGTTATTTTGGGATACCTGAACGTTTTTGAGGCTTTTGACTAAAATGTCAACTTTCTTACAACAAGCTCTCCAAGTCCAAAGTGAAATACATACTCCGACTTTCAATGACGTGGCAAGATCTAAACTGTTAATATTCGTTCAATCGAGACCGTTGAATATCATATTAAGAACCGATTCTCTATACCTTTCTTCCTTCCTCCTCTCGACAACTCGAAGGTCAGCAGTATTCGAGATTATCTCCGTCGAATCGTTTTCTGGAAACCGAGCAGAGATGGGTTTCGAGGATGATCCGTAAGATCTTCTCCTTCGTCTTCAGTTCTCAATTTAGCTTTTTTTTTTTGTGCAGAAGAAACTCACACCCCCTTCCTCCATCGCTTAGGGTTACCGAGATCTAGATTTGAATTTTTCCGAAGTTCTCTTCTTTTGATTACAAAAATTGAATTCGTTTCATGGGTAGACGAAAAAAACTAGTCTTCGTATGTTTCATAGATTTTATTCGTTTGTAATCGTTTGATTGATCGTTTTTTGTATCAGGTACCGTGATGTAGATGGGGAGCCGTTGGTGGACTTGGATGATGACTTCGGAGACGATCGTAAGCCACTTGAGGATTTTGAAGATAACTTAGCCGATGACATGGGAGACTGGGAAGGTGAAGGTTCACAAGCCCCCCTTTACGACAACGATAAGGTCAAACCCAGGAAAAGGTTGGTGAAGAAAGCGTCTAGTGAAAGGCAGAGTATCGATGTTCCTGAGTTGATTGATGAGGATGTGGAGGATGCGGAGTTTGATGAGTACATGGGAGGAAGAGGTGGTACAGAGTATGATGATAAGGTTGGTAGGAAGAGGAAGAAGGAGAAAGAGAGAAGTAGTAGTGGTGGTGGGAAGGAGAAGAGGTATAAGCTCCCAAGCCGCGGTGAGAGGAAGTCTGAGGAGATTGATGAGATGTGGAAATCTATTGCAGATAACCCTGAGGTGCACCACATTTGTTAATCTTCTGAGATTGCTGTAGCAGATTTTTGTTTGTTAAAATGTGTTTTTTGTTCTGTTATAGAATGATGAAGAAGGTGTTAGAACTATGGATGACGATAATTTCATCGATGATACTGGTGTGGATCCTTCTGAAAGGTATGGAGGTGACGCTGGAGACCGGTCTCCAACCCATTATCCTCAGGTATGAGTGGAGGAGTCATTCGATTTTATCTCGGAGTCTAGATTTTGTTTGAGTATATGTTTTGAATAATTCAGGCGGAGGAGGGCGAGGATGATGATGAGGTTAATAACCTTTTCAAAATGGGAAAGAAAAAGAAGAAGACTGAAAGAAATCCTGCGGAAATTGCTCTCTTGGTTGAGAATGTGATGGCTGAGCTTGAGGTCACTGCTGAGGAAGATGCAGAGCTTAATAGACAGGGAAAGCCTGCTATCAACAAGCTTAAGAAACTTTCCCTTCTTACCAATGTACTTGGAAAGTGAGTTACTTAGTTATTGTTATCCTATACAGTTTCTTACCTAAAATCTGTTTTGTAATACTATGTTTCATCTTTATCCAGGAAGCAGCTTCAAACAGAATTCTTGGACCATGGAGTTCTAACTCTGCTGAAGAATTGGCTTGAGCCTCTTCCTGACGGAAGCTTGCCAAATATAAACATTCGTGCAGCTATTTTGAGGGTTCTTACTGATGTATGCTTTCCTGTTTTCCTGTAGATATATTTGCCTGATTGACCAAATCTTATTTCTTTATCAATTCCTGATTATGTCTTGCAGTTTCCAATTGACCTGGAGCAGTATGATCGGAGGGAGCAGTTGAAAAAGAGTGGGCTTGGAAAGGTTAGGATACACCACTTGATGAATATTGGCGAGTTTGTGTGTATGAATAAATCCAGGAACATTTGTTTTTGATCTTGATTTGGTAGGTCATTATGTTCTTATCAAAGTCTGATGAGGAAACTACTTCAAACAGACGACTTGCTAAGGATTTGGTTGATAAATGGGTAAACAGCTTTTCTACTACTTCAGATTGTAATGGGTAGTCCTATGAGGAAACTACTTCAGATTGTACCTCATTTACTTATTTTATACTTGATGTTGTAGTCTCGTCCGATTTTCAACAAGAGCACTAGGTTTGAAGACATGAGAAATCTTGATGAAGATAGGGCTCCCTATAGAAGGCCACCAGTGAAGAAGTAAATCATAAATTTTTTTATTATTTTTTTCAACTTTCACTCAGGATTCATATACTGATGCATAGTTTCTCTTCTTGTTCTATTCGGTTTTGACATAGACCTATCAACAAAGCTTCGACAATGGAGTCCAGAGATGGTGACTTTGACTTAGATATTCGGTATGGAAGAACCTTTTAGAATCTGGATAGTTGCAGTGTAGGTTTTGAGAATACTGAGTTTTTGGTGATAAAATGTGGCAGGCAACGAAAATCTGGTCTGACTTCGGGTCAGAGTTCGAGGGGAGATTCGTACAGGAACATGACCATGAGACCAGAAGCAACTCCAATGGACTTTGTGATTCGGCCTCAGTCCAAGATTGACCCAGATGAGGTCAGAGCCCGTGCTAAACAGGTTTCTCAGGACCAGCGTCGAGTGAAGGTAGAACACCATTAAGAAACCATACCTACCATCTTCGTTTGGAAAAAATTTAGGCTAAAGCTCTTTGCTCATGCACAAGCTTGGCTGAGAGCTTATAGTCACATTTTGTCAACAAAACAATGAATCCGTCCTTAAGCTGGCTTTTTTGTGTTAAAATTGCAGATGAACAAAAAACTCCAGCAGCTAAAAGGACCAAAGAAGAAGCGTTTGCAAGCCACTACGGTGAGCGTGGAAGGTCGGGGTATGACAAAGTACCTATAGAGAGCCTTACAACCAGAGGCCATTGGAACTGGCTCTTCTCTCTTGTAATCTTCAACTTTGATTGGATCATTGTTTGATGGTCTTGGAGGTGAAGTCAAAGACTTAATACTTATATGCTCTCTGCTATAAATTATTTGCTTCCGAGTCTCTAATATGTAATGGCAAGTGAAAGAAACACAACGTCCCCCTTTGAGAGCACAAGATACTCTTACCATCAATCAATTTTCAGTCCGTTACCCAATAAAGGTTCAATTTTTGCTTTATTTTTCTCTAAACCAGCTTGTGAGTTCTAAGGCAGTCCCAAGATTATCATAACTCGTGTTATAATATTTGTGTAAGATAACGACATGTAACAAAGACTCAGTAAAAAAAGAGAGAAGACCTAGTTTCTACTTCCTAAAAATCTCATTTATTTACTCCAAATCTTGAAGCTGCAAAAACATATGAACCCACAAGACAGACAAGAACAGCAAGAACCAAAGAGAAGAGCTGAAAATTAGCCAGAAACTCTCCAGAGACTACGGAATCTACTGATCTGCAAACGACTGAGTTTCCTTTTAAACCGCAGCCTTGAGGCATCATAGGGCCATAGAGAGTGAAAGCTGTTTGATAGAACCAGAGGCCTTGAAGAGTCATTGCAATGCCATTGCATAGATCTACTGGGAAACTTCTAGGGCAGATTGCTCCTGCGATTGAGGAGATGACGCTGAGACCGATGAGAAAGACAAGGAGGAGGTGGTAATAACCTTCAAGACCTTTGTGGCTTGTGGAGTGGAAGAAGAAGAGAAGACCTTCTGCTGTAAAAGCTGTTGCAGCAATTAGACACAGAGCTTCTTGTGGCAGAGGAAGCAACCTATGACACATGAAGAAGGCATCATGGTGAATAATATCGACTCATATAGATCCATATCCACATCCAACTTAACTACGAGCTAAACACTAATCACCACAGAACTTCAAAGCTATATACCCAAACTTGATGTTCCAACCTATAACTAGCACTTCCATAAATGGTGTCAACTTGTCAGTACCTAGTTTTCTCGGAGAGCAAAGTGATAAAGCCGAGGATGAAGAACATGAGAAGCATCCCAGAGTGCTCGAAATCGTTCATGTGGGAAGGATTCAAGACACCATTGACAAAGAACTTGAGATGAGTCGAGTAGAAGAACTCGATGCACAAGTCGATGAATGCGCCAATGGTGACAACGTAAAGCTCCAAGTACTTGATCTTATCGTTGAAACCAGGGACAGGGTGCCAAACTCTAACCCGAAAGGAGTTGGGGTTGGATATGAATCGAAGCACAGAGCTCCAAATGTGCCATACTCCAACCACAAAGAACAATGTGCCTGGCAAAGCATGGCCTTTGAAAGAACCCATCTTTCTTGAGAGAGAAAAAAGCAATTAAATTAGATCAAGTTCAAATTCTAAAACCGAGAACCAAAAGAGAGGACCCTACCCTGTAAGAGATTGGAGATCCGAGTTCTTGTGGAGATTTCGATCAGAGATAATCTTGCAAAGACAGAGTCGTCGTTGAAAACGAGGGAGAGAGAAGAGACAAAGGAACAAGCTTTGGTCAACGTTTGAAGCTATTGGGAAGAAGCTACAAACTTCACACGTGGGGGAGAGGAGAAAACTACAAAATCCTGATTAATAAAAAATAAATAAACTTTGATCAGAAGAGAAAATTATCAGAAATACATAAAACTTTTTCCCTAGAAAGAAAAGTTTTGGAGAATGAAAAAAAAAACAAAGTGAAAAAGGGACAACAATAATAAGACAATCATAGAAGAAGGGTCAATAATAGAAAAAATATCCATCATCTCTCACAAGTCACATGGGAGCATATATTGGAGAATCTCATTTTGTTTTCCTTGGATCATCATAACTCCAAAAGATTTAAGAGAGGATGATCTGTCAGTTTATTTTTAATTTTTTTTGTCAGTATATTAGTTTAATCTTTTTTTAGCTAAACAAAAGATCATCAAACATATTTAATGAAAATGACAGTAATGATGGTAATAATATAATGAAAACATATGGCTAACAGTCTTTTTTTGGTCAGAGGCAGACATTGTGCACACAAGTCATGGAAGCTAAGCGCTCTTCTAAGTTGTAACCTCCATATAATATCTTTTTTTTTTGTCTCAAAGGTGCATCAGAATGATTATGAATTGATAATATCTGACATACAACCCAACACGGTTACTGATGATTACATGAAGTTTTTTTTTTCTTTTTGATGAAATGTGCAAATTATAGTGGGGAAAAAGATCAGCACATTTTAATAAAGTGGATATGATTAGTCTTCTAAAGATAGTTCTTTATACACGTTAAGTAAGAAACTAATGTCTTTGTTTTTGTAGTGTGGGGCTATATTGTGTCGACTCGGTTTGAACCAACTGCAAAAGCCATTTGAAAATCTACTCATCATCATCGTCTTGTATGTTCAATGCAGATTTAATAGAGTGCAGATCATGTAGAACATCTTGGAATCCTTGGCTTAGATCCTCAAACTGTTGTTTCGGTATATGATACGTCACTTCCCCTTCTTCACCAACGTGTTCCTGCAGAGTCACAATCTCTTCCAAAAACTTCACATTAGTAGCCTTGAGTTCCTGAGCTTTTCCAGGTGATTCTCGTTTGGAAGTTATGTCAGTATTTCTCTTGATAACGGAACTGCCTCCAAATGATGAGTTACCACTTAAGCTGACAGCTTCTGATGAGGGTCTTGGTGAGGACTTCTTCCTCGTAGAAGAAAGAGAGCCAAGAGAAGACGATGACTTGTTCACTTCTTTTGAAACTCGAGGACTTGGAGAATTGTTGTTACCAGGTAACTTCTTCCTTGTCAAAGAAGAAGAACCAGAAACAGATGGTGACTTGGGAGATTCTTTTGAACCTTGCAGGCTTAGGGAACTTTTCTGACCAGGCGAGTTGACAATGTCAAGAGATCTTGGTAACTTATTCCTCTTTGAAGGATAACCAGACAGAGATGGCGCCTTGTACGGTTCTTTTGAAGCTCGCCTATGAGGAAGTGGAACATTTCTTGGAACCTGCGAGCTCGATTTTTTGGCTAAGTCTGCTACCCGAGGTATCATTCTTGGCTTCTTGACAGGAGAATCTACAAAAAAGAAGCAAAAGTCAATTCACAAACAACAGAATCAACAATGAGACAAGAACAAGCGAACACGTGTAACACATCATTATACCGTTTTGCTTTTCCGAAGGAGTACTTGTCTTGGATGGAGGAGACCTTTTGGGTGATGGACCAGGAGGAAGCTGAAATGTGACATGGCCATGACCCTTTGTCCTCCCTAAGCCCCTGAGAACTCCTTTAAGATCCTTACCACCACCTAGTGCACTGCTCGAGATTCTATCAGGACTCTTTTTCCACCCGGGTGGTGATCTCTGGACCCATTCAGGCTTTTCTAAAGGTTGCTTATCACCTTTCTCTGATCCTATGAGGCTCCCCGAAGAGCTACTACGGCCAAGACTCCCTTTCTTTGTTTTTGTTTCTCTAGATGTTACCTTTGTTGTAGTCGTCCCAGCAGCCGCTGTTATAGTTGATGGTTTAGGCCTCGGGGGTGAAGCCAGAAGCTTGTGGGAGATTTTCTTAGCTTCTGACTGCAACATTGCAAAAGAAAGCTTCCACCACCGAATGTACCTAACGGTAACATCACCATCACTGAGCCGATAAGGAATGTAAATCATATCACCAGCAATGGGACGGATATAATCTTTCCAAGCCAGTTCCGGAGTCTCATTCCTAGCTGAAACTACACCGGGAACATCCTGGTCATAACCAAACTGCAATGCCACACGGTGCGGGTAATAAGGTTCAATGCAATGCACACCAACCAGTTTACAGAACCTCAAACACCGACCAAAGGCTACAATGTTCTTGTCATCAGAGTGCAGATGAACCCAACAGTTATCTTCCATGTAAAACTTCGGGAACTTGAAGTTGTTCAGAGGTCTTGTGTAAGGACGGAAGTCAAAACTCTCTTTGGTCGAGTCCAAAACCGCTCTAACATTCTCAGGATAGCCATACAGATCCTGACCACCACCATGTTGGTGCCACCGAGCCATCCGTGGCTCACCAGGATTTAACTGACCTGGCTGGCCTGGTGGCTGCAACTCCATGATCCTCTCATAAGCCCAAACCTGCACAAACTGTAACGGAGACTTCACCACCACCGTCTCTTTCTCACTATAACCAGCAAGATGCTCCTTTAAAAGACCGAGATCGCGGTATATCCCGGCCAAAACCGCCGGAGCCAGAGCCAATGTAACCCCTTTAGCAAGCTGAATCGCAGCAGGAAACAGCATATCATTCACCAAATCAGCTGAACTAGGAAACACAAAACGTGACAGCCATGTAACCAAGAACGCCTCATGCTCAATCTCATTCCCTGACTTCATCATCTCCTTCATCCACAAGCCAACACTACACTTCTTCCCAAACTCACCCTCAATCTCACGTTTCACCTTCTTCATCCTCTCCTCAACCTCCTTCATATCCTCTCTCTTAACAGGAGCCATAGCATTGTTCCCAATCACAGAGAAACCACCAAGAACAACCATATCCTCAAGCGTCAACGTGGCTTCACCCCAAGGGAACACAAACGTGTTCGTCTCAATACACCATTTCTCCACCAAAGCCATCATCAACTCATCTTGCTTCTTCATCTCATACCTAGACGCCAAGATCGCATCATACACACCTGCTTTCCTCCACACATTGGCGTGTGTCTCCGCCATAACGTTCGCCCACTCCACCCAGTTCGGAGACGGAGAGGTCCAGCCCGGAAACGAAATCTTGGCCGTCCAAGTTTCAGGATCAATGGATTCAGGTCGACATATAAAGGCGTCGAGAGGGAGGTCGAAAACGTCGTCGTCTATAGACATGGTGGTGTGTTTAAGGAACCTCGCGGTTCGTAAACCCTCGAATCTTTTGCCGTTGAGACACATTAAAGCTTCTCTGACTTGAACAATCTGTTCGTCTTCTGCATCAGAAGATCCTCGAGACTCCATTTGACTCAAAAAAAGGTTATGTCTTTTTGGGGTCAAAAGAGAATAAAGGAGGAAACTTTGCTTAAATCTTTTACCTATCCGCCGTGTCTATTCCGGTGGTATTAACCGGAAACGTACCCAATCTTAACATCTCCCGTTTTAAGAAAATCTAAATTAGAACTTTATATAAAAATCTATTTATATTACCACAATAACTCTAAAATTACATAAAACAGCGGTTGCCAGCCTTGAATTTATGTCAGGAAGACACTGAAATTAAAAATTAGAAGAAAAAGAAAAAAAAAAAACTGAAGGTTGAAAAGTTTATCTTTTTCTTTTTATAAGTCAATGGTAAGAAAAAATTGAAAACATGTTGTCAAAAAAAGAAAGTCAATGGTAAAAATTTAGAAGAATACCATAAGATAGAATTAATTTTTTTTTGTTATCAAAATAGTTTTCAAAAAAAAAAAATAATCAAAATAGATTTTTATTAAAAAGGATAAATATACATTTATATCTTTTATATTAGCTAATCTATGGTTTAGAGTTATGAGATAGAGTTTAAGAGGTGATGCTAAATAAAAAATAAAAAAATATTAAATTTTTAAAATAATAATATTTATTTTGATCATTTTTAGATATATTTTTGTGACAAAAATTTCAAAAATCTATTTAAGAGATTTACCCAAAACTTTATCTATTGATTGAAATAACATTTTTTATTTTGAATTTTTTTTATATTTATCTTTTATTTTTAAATTTTTTTACATTAATGTAATAAAAATGAAGGAATCTCTTATATATATTGATGCATTACAACCTTTGACCTATTACATATGACATTACTAGAATGATTCTTAGAATCATTAGAGAATTAAGTTGATTCATATAAACATATTTTATATTTTTATTAAACTAATCATAAATTAATTATTAATGTACAAAAAATATTTTCCTTCTTTCTTTAAATAAAAGATACATAATCAGCTAAGATGGTTAAAATATATATTACATTAATGATTTTGGATAATAAATATTTGTTTATATTCTTCATCATTTTTTTTTAATTTTAAAGTATTAAATTAAAAAAATATATTTCACCATATAATAAAAACTTGGATTTTTTCGTATATGTTATATTTTGAATTTTTTTAAAACGACTTTAAATTACTAAAATTGTTAAAAGTCTCACATTTAAAAATTATGATCAATATTTTAATTTTTTTATAACAAGATATAAATGATCACAAAACTATATGAATATAAATTCTCATTTAATAGATATCGATACTAGATATATATATATATATATATATACATTAATAATGTTTAATTCATTATATACCATACAAAAATAAATATTTTAGTTCTTATATTGAAAAAGTATTGAGGATTAATTTTTTAACTTTTCATCTTGCAATGAATTTTAAATACAATTATAAACTACTAAAATTATTAAAAGTACACTCTGCAATTTTTGTTTTCAGTAGTTTAAAATTTGTGTTATAAAAATACAAATGATCATACAATAATATGAGTACAAAATTTTATTTAATAGATAACGATATTAAAAATATACTTTATATGTATGTTAATATAATCTAAATTTAACTATATACCATATAAAATAGGTAAATAAGATTATTTTAATCTATTTATTATAAAATATTGTAAATAAAAAAGAGTGATTTCTTTGACATATGTGTTCATTCCAATTTAATTATATATATAATAATTACTTGTTTTTCAGTTATTCAATATTTATTTATTATATTTTTGTTTTATAATATGTAAAAATGCAAAATAAATTATAGTGTTCGTAAAAATTTTTTTCGACCGATGTTCATTCCGCGCAAGACACAATTTTAACCTAGTGTTACATTATATGATACATTAGAAAACATTGTTTTTCAGTCAGTAATGCATATAGTCCATTCTTTTTTTTCTGTTAGCCAAATTCACTAATAAAGTGAAGCCTAATACTGGTAAACACTGGTAAAAGCTCTAGCTCTGAACAAGGTGACTCGACGATGATTTTCGAAAGGAGCTTCTGATCACAGGATCCTTCTGATCCGTGACTCTTCTGATCACGGTAACCAGGAGATCTTTGTCTCTGGTACCATCTCTTTTGATCTGTGATCCGTGATCTCTTTGGTCTTTGTCTCTGGTACCATCTCTCTTGAGATCGCCATTGATACCGTTGAGGGTCCACACCGCTATCATCGCCATCGCCTGTCCGTTTTGTGGCCGATCTCACCGCTCTCATCGAATCATATCCATATCACCATCGTCGTGCTACGTCTCGAGGGTCCTACATCTCGAGCCTTAGAGGTTGATTGTTATGATCGACGCACAAGATCTTTGTCTTGTGTGATTGGTTGCTCGTCTATGCCGGATCTTGGTTCCTGTTCATTGCTGTGGCCAGTCTCTGGTGATAGCGTTGTTACGTCTTTCCGTTAGCACGAAGACGAGCTTGTCATTCTCGTATACGGACATCCGGTCGGGAATTTACTCATATGGGGTCCTCGTCGAGATTGATGTCTACTCATATGGTAGATATCAAAGGTAAATGGGTGTTGTATGAAGATGATGATGAGCCGATAAGACTCACAAATCATGATGATGCATTTGTTATAAAAGAATTCAAGTTGAGTTTTATCGGGAAAATTCTAAATCCAAAGAAACAAAAAGAGGAGAAACTTTTACAAACAATGCCAACTCAATGGGGATTAAAGGACATGATCACATCAAACGATCTGGGAAATGGGAAATTTCTCTTTAACTTCAGTTATGAGGATGACTTAAACTCTGTTCTTCGGCAGAGTCCTTTTCACTTCAACTTCTGCATGTTGTATTGGTGAGATGGGAACCAATAGTACACGACGACTTCCCTTGGATAATTCCACTTTGGGTGCAAATAGTTGGCTTTCCTCTTCACCTATGGAAATATAAAAACTTGATGAATATTGGTGGGAGAATTGGACATGTGGATACTCTGGAGCTCTCTGAGGGCCGTATGCTCATAGAGATAGACTCATGTAGGCCGCTGAAATTCTCAAGGAAAGTACAATCACCAGAGGGGGATGAAGTCACTATTGAAATTAAATATGACATGCTATTTAAGCATTGTACTATATGTGGATTGCTTTCACATGAGAAGGGATATTGTCCGTCTACGAATATTCAAGCTAGGTTGCAGCAGCCGAGAGAGCGTCCTGATGTCTTTTCTCAAGTTCAGGGCCCATCTGATCGATATGCTCAGCATTATATACATCACAAGGATCATGGCTGCACGCAGGCGTCTCATCTTTCCTTGCGTCAAAGGAACGATCAGGAGATCCAAAAAGACTCAGGCAATCGACGATATGAGAGCAATTACAATCGATCTAGAACTAGGGAGAGACATGACACTCGAGGAGAGGAACGTATAGACAAAGTCTTCAGGGCTCGGAATGAATATCCCAGAGGCAGCAGATATGGAGGGAATCAGTTCGCTCCTTATGAGCGTAAACCAGATCAGAGATGGAGAGCTAAGCCAACGAATAACATGGCGAACGAGGAGGGTAGGCTGCGTCCAATAATATATGGGAAAGATCGAATGGGGGGGGGGTTCGCTTGCCCTCCGTGAGGATACTGGGGTCTCACTAGATGTTGTTCCCTATGAACATCTATCAGTTATTCCTGGATCTCCAGATAAAGATTTGCAGAGGAGTGGTGATGTTCGACAAAAGAGGATGATAGCAAATAAGATTGTGACCCCATCTGCAGGGGACAATCCTATGGAGGGTAATGTCACTACTCGTACTAATCTCTTGAGGCTGAGACTAAGGATGATCAGATTATTGGAGCTTTGGATGATGTGGAGATGGTTGATCAAGATGATGGAATGGAGGGTTTTGTGCCAAGTGAGGATGATCTGTTAGGTGAGGAGTTATTGGAATCTGAAACCAAATGGCCAGAACCATTGTATGTTGTGGAAGGGAGATCGAAATCAGGGAAGAAGGCAGCAAGAGCAATAAAAGCTGGCGCAAAGAGGAGTGCTCCATTGAGCTTTCTAAGCAAGAAATTAGAGTTCCTTCGTCGGGGATCTCCCAGCAAACGATCTAAGTCTCTGAGATCAAACTCAAATACTGAAAAATCTGGGAGACACAACACAAAGACGATAAGGGAGAGGTAGACGAAAAATGAGGAAGTGATGAGGCCTAAAAACTCATCCAATATGGGTCCATGAAGACAATCAGTTGGAACTGTAGAGAGATTGGGAACAACCTCACAGTTCGACGCCTTGAGGAGATGTGTCTGAAGCATCGCCCAAGACTTGTGTTCCTTTCCGACACGAATAATAATAGGTCTCTGTTGCAAAACATTCAGACCGACTTAGGATTTGATCGTTTGTTTACCGTAGAGCCTATTGGCCTTAGCGGTGGTTTAGCTTTATTTTCGTTAGAAGAATTTCAAATTAATGTTTTGTTTTTGAATAATAGAATGATTGACGTTGAGACAATCATTGATGGAATAAAAGTCTATATGACATTTTTGTATGGTAATCCTGTGTTAGAACAAAGGGAACAAGTATGAGAACGTCTTACGCGTTTCTCAACAACAAGAACATGACCTTGGTCTATGATAGGTGATTTTAATGAAATAACTAGCCATGATGAAAAAGTGGGTCGAAGACCTAGATCGGATAGTTCTTTTTTTTGCCGTTCAAGCAAATGCTTAACGACTGTGGAATGCTGGAAGTTCCATGCTTAGGAAATAGGCTATCATGGGTTGGAAAAAGAGCAGGAAGAACCACAATTCGATGCCGCTTGGATAGGGCTGTAGGCAACAAGGATTGACATGAAAAATTCCCACATTCAGTTGTAAATTACATGCGGCTGTGGGGATCGGATCATCGTCCGGTTCTTGCAAACATCCTTTCAAAGCCAGTGAGGAAATCGAAAGCCTTTAAGTTTGACAAAAGGTGGATTGATAGAGAGGATGTTCGCCAAGTAATCTTGGAAGGGTGGAAATCACCAGATCTTCCCCCTAATGCAAATAACATGGAGCACATCTCAAGTTGTCGTAAGGCTCTAGGATCATGGAGGAGACAAAATGACTTAAATTCCGGGAAGCAATTGGAGGATCTGAAGGAGAAGGTGGAGGGGCTGTATTTGAACGATGATGCAACAACTGAGGAAATAGCGACGACATTAAAGGAATTATCTGATGTTCTTAAGGCGGAAGAAATGTTCTGGAAACAAAAAAGCAGAACATTCTGGCTTAAAGAAGGTGATCGGAATACACAGTTTTTCCATTCGGTGACAAAGCAGCGGAGAGCACGGAACAAAATTACCCAACTTCTTGATTCTAATGGACATATAGTGGAGAATGAGGATGGTCTAGTAGCCATTGCTACTAGTTACTTCCGAGAGTTGTTTGAGACATCTAATCCCAGAAATATTGATGACGCTCTTTCAGAGGTTTCCATGAAGATTACTGAGACAGTATATGAAGAATTTACAGATCCGGTCACAAAATGGGAGGTCAAATTAGCTCTATTCGCTATGCATCCTGTGAAAGCCCCAGGGCCAGATGGAATGACGGCACTGTTTTATCAAATTTTTTGGGACATTGTCAAGGAGGACCTAACCCGTATGGTTAACCTATTCCTTTTTGAAGGAACAATGGCAACTGGGCTTAATGATACAAATATATGCCTATACGGAAGGTGGATAAGAGAATGAAATGGCCAAGTTTAGGCCCATTAGTCTTTGCAATGTTAGCTACAAGATAATATCTAAGGTCTTATGCCAGAGATTAAAAAAAGTTCTACCGGGTCTAGTCTCTGAAACACAATCGGCTTTTGTGGCGGGAAGACAAATCTCTGATAATGTCATGATTGCACAAGAGATGTTTCATGCGTTGCAAACCAAACATAATGGATGGAATACGAGGATGGCCATTAATACAGACATGAGTAAGGCATATGATCGTACGGAATGGCCTTTTATCCAGGCAGTTATGCAGAAGATGGGGTTTTCGGAAGTCTGGATTGACTGGATCATGCGTTGCATAACTTCGGTCAGGTACTACTCTTAAATGGACAACCAAGAGGAAACATTGTCCCGGGAAGAGGCCTACGGCAATGAGATCCTTTGTCTCCTTTCATCTTTATCTTATGCACAGAAGCGCTCGTTAGCCTTCTTAATCATGCTGAGAATCAAGGGAAGATAACGGGGATGCGCGTAACACGCGCATGTCCCTCGATATCCCATCTTCTCTTTGCTGATGATAACCTTTTCTTTTGTAAGGCGGAGCCCCGTGAATGTGAGGAAGTAATGAAAGAGATCAGGAAATATGGAAAGACATCTGGTGAGTGTATCAACTTTGAGAAATCTTCCTTGCTCTTTGGTAAGAAGATAAATACTCAGACTAGGAAACAAATTAAAGACAAACTTGGAATTCATAACGAGGGTGGAATGAGATCTTACGTAGGAATACCTGAAGATATTAGTGGCTCAAATGCAAAGTTTTTGGTTTCCTTAAAGATAAATTGATGCATAGAGTTAATGGCTGGACGGGCAGATGGTTATCAAAAGGCGGGAAAGAGGTCCTAATTAAATCTATATTATTAGCACTCCCGACATATGTGATGTCCACTTTCTTACTAACCTTGGAGACGGGTGAAAATCTTGCTAGTGCCATTGTACAGTTTTGGTGGAGTTCGAATTCACCCAAAAGAGGGATTCACTGGGCGAAATGGGAAAAACTTTGCAAACCCCGAAGTGAATGGGGTCTGGGATTTCGTATGATACACGAATTCAACTTGGTTCTATTAGCAAAACAATTATGGATACTACTCCAATTTCCGGACTCTCTAGTGGCCAGGGTACTAAGGGGGAGATATTACCAGATGAGTTCGCCGTTGCGTGCAGTATCAGCTAATTGTCCATCATATGCCTTGAATAGTATCTCGGCTGTGAGGAAGCTACTACTATTGGGAATTAGATAGAAGATTCATTCTGGAAACGAAACCAAGGTATGGGAGGATCCTTGGATCCCGACGATTACAGCTAGGGCGGCATTCCGTCTGCTCCAGCCGTTCACCCGAATATGAGAGTCAGTGATCTGATAAACCACGAAACAAAGGAGTGGGACATTGAGTTGTTTACAAACTATGTTAACTCGGAAGACATTTTCCTTATCAGGAGCCTAGCTATAAGTAGGATGAACCACAAAGACTCTTTCTACTGGAGCTATATGAAGAATGGACAATACACGGTTAAATCAGGTTTCTGGGTGGCCCGGAATCTTTTGAGGAAAGATGTGGAGAGTAGGAATCTAGAGCCTAATATTACTGAACTTCAGGCCTTTGCCTGGAAAGTCAATGCACCCCCAAAGATGCGTCATCTTATATGGCAGTTGATAACATGACATGTGGCGGTCACAAAGAACTTAAACTACAGAAATTTGTGATGTGATGATTACCGTCCGCGATGTGGAGAGCCGGGGGAATCAGTTACCCATGCTATATTTGAGTGCCCTCATGCACTACAAGTATGGGCTCTATCTTCAACGCCTTATGGACAAAACATATTTCCCCTGTCGAGTATATTTGCTAATATGGATTACCTCTTCTAGAGAACGAACGAGCTCGCTGGACATGATTCACATAGGGATCCTTTTCCATGGATTATCTGGTATATCTGGAAGGCTCGAAATGATAAATTGTTCAGGGGAATTGATAGAGATCCAATGGAGGGAATTGATAGAGATCCAATGGAGCTAGTTCGATATGCAGAAAGCGAATGTCTCGCGTGGTTCAATGCTAATGAGGCGATCAATCAGAATCCACAAACGTCCAGGGGTGAAACAGTTCAGACCTTATGTCTTGAAAATATCTGTATGGTGGATGGTTCTTGGACTGCCACTGATCAGTACAGCGGATGCGGTTGGGCGTGGAAGACATACAATGGAAAAATTGAACTTATGGGGATGCGGAATCTAGGAAAGAGAGACACGGCCCTTCATTCGGAATTGGAGGCTCTTAATGGGCAATGGAATGTATGCTCCAACATTCGTCCTGTCAGCGATTTGGCACTGATTGTAAGGACATTATCACAATGGTAGCGGAACCACAAAAATGGCTGAGCTTTGCAATAGAACTGGAGGCGATACAGACACTGCTGATTTGCTTCCCAGGCTTTGAGATATGCCATATCCTAAGGACGCACAATGGAACAGCGGATGCACTAGCTAAGAATGTTCGCTCTTATCATAGAAGTATTTGTTTTGTTGGTTGTTCTATTCCGGTCTGGCTTCTTAGACCACCTCAAGCTTGAGTAATAGAATGATCGTTTGATGGAAAAAAAGTGAAGCCTAATGAATAGATTTGCAGTTGTTGAGGCTTTAACCGATCATTGCCCAATAATATTACATCAGATTAATCTAAAATTATAATTAAAAACATCACAAACCCGACTTTGGTCCAACCGTTTGCCACATATTATCCTTTTGACGCCATTTTATAACCGAAATGTTTTTTTTGCCGTGTCTTTCTCGGAATCGATTATCATGTCCTTCACGCCTTGTCTTTTGTCCAAACCCTAACAACGTGTATACTCTTTTCTCATGTACTGCCATTGAAGCTAGAGGCGCTGTTCACCAAATCCTTGGAGATTTAGAATCAGCAAAATTGTCGAAAGATTTAGACATAGATCCTATGATGGAACACCTTCTTATTGTAGAGATAATGTATATAAGGGTCTTTTAGTCTTTGTATAATACCTAGAATACCTCATGTACTTAGTATAAATAATGTATTATACATTCTAATAATAATTGAGTAATCACTTCTATATGGTATCAGAGCAGTGATACCTAGGGATCTCCTTTTTTACGCCGTCAAATGAATTTTTTCAAAACCCACGTTCCCTCCTCTGTCTCATTCTTCTTCTTCCACCTCCATTAATGGCGAGCTCACTAGCTACATCAACTGATTCTCACAATCTCCTAAACGTCAACATGACCAACGTAACGAAACTCACATCATCCAACTTTCTGATGTGGAGTCGCCAAGTCCACGCCTTGTTGGATGGTTACGATCTCGCCGGTTTCATCGACAGATCCTCTGTTCCACCCTCTCCGACAGTCAATCACGATGGTGTCCTCTCGACAAATCCAGCGTTCACTCTCTGGAAACGTCAAGACAAGCTAATCTACAGATTTTTGCTTGGAGCTATCAAGGTGTCCATTCAACCGATTCTCTCTACCACCACGACATCAGCCCAGATTTGGGAAACTCTCTCTGCTACCTACGCAAACCTAGCCGTGCACACATCAAACAGCTGCGCCAACAAGTTAAGACTTGGACGAAAGGAACTATGTCAATTGATGCTTACCTTCAGGGTTTCACAACCCGTTTTGATCAGTTATCGATACTCGGAAAACCATATGAGTTGGAAGATCAGATTGATTATGTGCTTGAAGGCTTACCTGAAGAATACAAGCAAGTTGTTGATCAGATAGAAAGTTGTGAGACAACTCCCTCCCTCACTGAGCTTCATGAGAAGCTTCTCAACTATGAGGTTAAGCTCCGGACGAAAAATCCCACCCCTACTGTGCTACCTGTTACGGCGAATGCTGCTCAGTTCCGAGGTAACTCCAACACTAATTCTCGTCAGTCCTACCATGGCCAGAGTCGCAACAATACCAACACACACCGAAACCAAAAAACTTGGCAGCAGCAGCAACAGTTCTCGCCACGTCCCGATCAGAACTCGCGTGGATATCAAGGCCGCTGTCAATTGTGTGGTGCTTATGGTCATAGTGCACGCAGGTGCTCCCAGCTGCAAGGATCATCTTCCGGTACACAGACAGCAATTCGCTCCAACACTCCATCACCTACTTCATGGCAACCGAGGGCCAACATGGATGTGACACAGGCGTATAATCCCAACAACTGGATTCTCGACAGCGGTGCGACTCATCACCTTATGACAGACTTGAGCAATCTTTCCTTACACCAGCCGTACACTGGAGGAGAAGAGGTTACTATCGCTGATGGTTCGACGATTCCCATCTCGCATACTGGTTACACTTCCCTTACCACTTCTACTCGTTCTTATACTTTGAATGATGTCCTATATGTCCCTAATTTACAGAAAAATCTTATCTCTGGATATCGTTTCTGTAATGCTAATAATGTCTTTGTTGAATTCTTTCCTGCCCATTTTCAAGTGAAGGATCTGAGCACGAGGGTCCGCTTGCTCCAAGGCAAAACTAAAGATGAGTTGTGCGAGTGGCGTCTCACCCCGAAACACCATTACCCTCTTTGCTTCACCTAAACCAAAAACCTCACTCACCTCCTGGCACTCGCGCTTGGGACCGTCTATCTCTACTTTACAAACTATTGTTTCACAGTTTTCTTTACCGGTTTCTGTTACTTCTCAAAAACTATTACCGTGTTCTCATTGCCTTATTAATAAAAGTCACAAGCTTTCCTTTTACACAAACTCTATATCCTCAACTCAACCTCTCCAATATGTTTATACCGATGTCTGGACTTCTCCCATGACTTTTGTTGATCAATACAAGTACTACCTCATCTTTGTTGATCATTTTACCCGCTATACATGGTTTTATCCTCTTAAACAGAAATCCCAAGTGCGAGAAACCTTTATCCAGTTCAAAACCCTTGTCAAAAAACACTTTAACCTTCCCATCCGCAATCTTTACTCCGACAACGGTGGAGAATTCATAGTGCTTCGTCAGTTTTTGGCAGCTAATGGTGTCTCTCATTACACTTCACCACCACATACCCCTGAGCACAATGGCATTGCCGAGCGCAAACATCGTCATATAGTTGAGACAGGACTGACTCTCTTGGACCAAGCGTCCATGCCAACTACGTATTGGACTTACGCATTTGCCGTTGCTGTCTACTTGATCAACCGACAACCTTCATCTGTCCTCACTCAAGACTCGCCCTAGGCACTGCTTTTCCGCAAACCACCTAACTATCTGAAGCTACGCATATTTGGCTGTGCTTTTTATCCTTGGCTTCGACCGTATACAGCACACAAGTTGGAACCTCGCTCCTTTTGATGTGTTTTTCTTGGCTATTCTCTTACGCAAAGTGCGTATCTATGTCTTCACCTACCTACACACCGCATATATCCGTCCAGACATGTCACCTTTGTCGAGTCTAACTTTCCCTATGCGACGCCTACAACAAACTCCACTCAAGTTGCCGAAGAAACTCAACCAGTCTTCTCCCCTCCCACAGTTATACCAGTCCCGACGCCACCACTCGTACACTCACCTTCGACAGCTCCCCAGGGCCCGGATCCTCGCCAACCAGTGTCTCCAACACCGGTGCCTCCTACCTCTGCTCCTGCAGAACGGAGTCCAGATACGGGTATTGGACAGGCTTCAACAGCGACATCTAATGCAGAGCAGACAACACAGCCACAAATACAGCCCATTGAACCAGAAACAACCCTCCCTGAACCTCAACCACCACTAAACTCTGTTTCAGAACCCGCAAATGTCCACCAGAGATTTCGAATGCCCATCCTATGCGAACACGATCCAAAAACAACATCTCTAAACCCAGTAAAAAGCTTACCCTTTTAGCCACAAAAACCAAACCAAACATAAAAATCCCAACCACTGTCCACCAGGCTATGCGGGATGAGAATTGGCGTCAATCCATGAGTGTAGAGTACAATGCTCAAATCGCAAATCAGACCTTTGAATTGGTACCACCAGCACCACATCAAAATGTTATTGGTTCCAAATGGGTTCATACACTAAAATATTTGTCTAATGGTACACTTGACAGGTATAAATCACGTTGGGTTGCTCGCGGATACAATCAAGAGTATGGAGTTGGCTATGCGGAAACCTTTAGTCCTGTCGTCAAGACTGTCACCATTCGCATCGTGTTACACTTGGCTGTGACAAGGTCGTGGCCCCTTAAGAAATTTGACGTCAACAACGCTTTCTTGCACGGCACTCTACAAGAAGAAGTATATGTCTCACAACCCCCTTGTTTCATGGACTCCGATCGCCCTCACCATGTTTGCCGCTTGAGGAAAGCCTTATATGGCCTTAAGCAAGCTCCAAGGGCTTGGTACCAAGAACTCAAGACTTTCCTACTCCAGATGGGATGCCACAACTCGACTGCTGATACCTCCGTCTTCATCTATCTTCACGGTAGCCATGTTCTCTATATTTTGGTATACGTTGATGACATAATCATCACTAGTAGCAGTTCTTCCTTGGTTACTACCTGCATACATGTACTCTCTTCACGATTCTCCCTCAAGGAACCTACCGATTTGCACTACTTCCTTGGCATTGAAGTAACCCGCACACGGCATGGTCTCCACATGATGCAAAGGAAGTATATTGTAGACTTTCTCACGAAGTTACATATGCTCGACATCAAACCGGTCTCCACGCCACAAGCGACCTCACCCAAACTATCTTTGCTCTTGGGTACTCCTCTTGACAACCCCAAAGAATATAGGATGGTGATTGGAAGCTTATAGTACTTGGCTTATACTCGGCCTGATATTGCCTATAGTGTTAATCGATTATCACAGTTCATGCATCGCCCAACCGATATTCATTGGCAAGCAGCGAAGCGTATCCTTTGCTATCTCGCTGGATTGCTTTCCCATGGTGTCTTCATCAGCACGAGCTCTCCCCTCCACCTACATGCGTTCTCTGATGCCGATTGGGCAGGTGACACGGACGACTTTGTCTCCACGAATGCATATGTCGTTTATCTGGGTAAAACTCCTATTGCCTGGTCATCTAAAAAGCAGAGTGGTGTTGCACGATCATCCACGGAAGCCGAGTACCGCTCAGTTGCAAACACAGCAGCAGAGCTCTGCTGGATCTCTTCTTTATTGCGAGAACTTGGTGTCACATTGCCCTCTATTCCCACTGTCTACTGCGATAACGTCGGGGCCATGTAACTAAGTGCTAATCCAGTGTGTCACTCTAGGATGAAACACCTTGCACTTAACTTTCACTTTGTGCGTGATAACGTACAGTCCGGTGCTCTACGAGTTCAACACGTCTCCACCCGTGATCAGCTGGCAGATGCTCTTACCAAACCATTGGCGCGATCACGGTTCAATGAGCTCATGTCCAAAATTGGAGTGACTACACTCCCTCCATCTTGAGGGGGTGTGTAGAGATAATGTATATAAGGGTATTTTAGTCTTTGTATAATACCTAGAATACCTCATGTACTTAGTATAAATACTTTATTATACATTCTAATAATAATTGAGTAATCACTTCTATACTTATCAAGAAAGATCCTTCTCTGCTGAACATGTTCAAATACCTCAACATAAGATCGAAAATCTTGAGCGTTTGTCCATTAGGGATACTTTGCGAAACTAAGCAAGGTTTGATTCTCGTCTGGACAAAAGGATCAAGCGTGACTAACAAAAGGCAGAAGCTTTGGCTCCAATCGAGATATATCAAGATTAAGAAGGAAGAGGAGACAAAAGTTTATTGTATCAAACCAAATCAGAAAAAAAGAAATAACATGAAAAACGAATCTGATTAATTTGAACCACTACAAAATCGTCAAGCCACAATCGCCTAGCGTGAATATACATTTGTATATGTACAGTGGTACGATGCAACGTGATGATAGTTATGTTACTATATATAGAAATTGGGCTTATGTCAACTACAGTATAAAGTATAATCTCAAAGAGACATGCTGCATTTGTGTTAAGTATTTAGTAAAGAAGATCAAAGCTAAAAGACATACTTTGACATGAAGAGGAAGCTTAACAATGTCAAGGACATCTCAAGTGACTTATTGGGATTGCAGAACCACAAGAGTAGCCGTTTGCCTCTCTTCTGGATAAAGCAAAAGCAACTGCAGTTTGTCAACTTAAGAACAAGCAGTTAAGCTCTCGTCTTTAATGAACCGTACGGAGGGAGCGTGGATTTCAGAGCATCCCAAGTGCTTTAGGTCAAATGTGAGTTTTTTGTATATAAAGAGACAAAGAAGTGAGAGAGCAAGAAGAGAGAACATTTTTCAAAGTATAAGCTTGTTAATGTTCTTGAGAGATTGCAAGCAAGCTTTAACCACGATAGGTACTGCAAATACCTTGAGGTAAAAACACACTTCTAATCTCTGATATCTAGTGGATTCCAGGAGGAGGTTCCTGGCCCATACTAACACCCTCTTTAACGGGTGTAACTGGGTTATCATCTTGTGGCTTGCTCTGTTCTTTGTCATTATGTTCTTTGCTTTTGTGTTTTGAAGTCTCTTGGTTTTGTTCATAACTGAAACCTTGATCTCATTATAGTGAAAAGTTCAGTCGTGGTATGTGTGGGTGAAGTGCTCTACAAGCAAAGGACACGTTCTAAGGTTGTGGGTTTCTCCACATATTAATATTAGAGCCAGGTTTTGAGTGTAGTAGAAATCATGTCTTCATCAAGAGTGGAGTTGGAAAAGTTCGATGGCCATGTGGATTACATGTTATGGAAGGATAAACTCTTGGGTCAGATAGATCCTTAAGGGTTGAGTAAAGCTTTAGAAGAATCTGATAAAGTCAAAGAGAAGGTTAGAGATCCGAATGAAACACCAGAAGAGAAGAAGGTTAGAGAAGAAAAGGAAGATGCTTTGGCTTAAAAAATCAAGAAGGCCAGAAGCACGATTGTTTTGAGCGTCACCAATAGAGTTCTGAGGAAGATCAGAAAGGAGGAAACTGCTGCAGGGATGCTGAAGGCCTTAGACAAGTTATGTCTTGCTAAAGCACTCCCAAACCGTTTCAGAAACTCTATGGGTTCAAGATGTCAGAGAATCTTTTTCTTGAAAACAACATTGATGAGTATCTACATTGCTAGGGATAAAAAATGGTAATCTCTAAATCAATGTCTAGGATCGCATCTCTTAAGGAAAACTTTCTCGGAATAATTTCAAAAAGGTCATAAGTAGAAAACTCCAGAACAACGACCGCTTCGGAAACACACACAATGTCAAGTTGGATCAACCAATCCGACTCGCCCGATGGCGAGACGGAAGAACCACATCCAACTCGCCATCAAGAAAGTTGGATCGACCAATCCAGTTCACCTGATGGCGAGTTGGATTGACCAGTCCAACTCGCCTGATGGCAAGTTGGTTCGATCAATTCATTTTGCCTAATGCCGAGCTGGATAAGCCTTGTATGACTCACTATCAGACGACCTGGATCAGTCCTTATTAACAAAACTTAACTTCTTCTTTGGGCCTTGATTGAACTGTCGCTTGTTCTGTCTTGATTGAAGTTACTTTGGAACTTTAGGATAAAACCGCAAAGACACGTTTTCTTGTATAAGTTCAAATTGGTCATATAAAACGGCAACGGTTAACTAAGCGCCTAAGTTGCCTCAACTATACGAGTAATTTGAACTATTTATAAAACTAATGTCGTACCAAAGGTTTTCTCTCGGAGAAATCTTAAAAACGTTTAAGTCGAAGACGGCCCAAAAAAGTCTAAAATGCGGTTAACAGCCCACTTACGATTTTAGACGGGATTGAGCGCAAGGATACTAAGAATGTATGTCTATTATTTGTAGGAAAAGATAAATGTCAAGTTTCAAAGGGTAAACACGACGATCGGGGAAAATGGAATATTTCCACAAAGAAATAAACTCGACCTACAGGCAAAAAAGGAAAGGACGACCGACCTAGAAGACATATATAAGAGAAACTAAAGAAAGAAGCACTGGATCCGAAGATTGAGACTTAGAGAATTCTTGTTAGCTTAGAAGAACTTAGAACTTAGGTGGCTAGACTAACAAGGTTATACTTAGAACATTTTTTCTGCTTTTGTTCTATGATTCTGTTTGTTAGCAATTATCTATTCATCCTGTTTTCGGTGAAATCTTGTAGCTATGTTCTTGTCAATCAATAAAACGCATTCGTGTAACTTAAATATTGATATTTTTTCATCTTTGTGTTTTTTCGTATTCATGTGTTTACGCAGATAATCTGGGTCCTCTGGGAAAATTAGGGTTTCTTGACTTTCCTTATTTTATGGAAATCGACAGTGTGAATTTCGGTTCCCACATTCATCTTATTACGGATTTAGAGAACATTTGATACGCTCTAAATTGAAGGATCACTCTGAAATTGGTAAGGGATAATCCTAAGCTTCTAAGGCTCGTGTAGATCCAACAAGAGGTATATTAAACACAATGCCTGATACTATCGACGATCCAATAAGAAGATAGGCGGTGGAACCTTAGGATAAGTTTAGTGCAGAACAATGAAGAATATATTAAACTCAACACCTGAATTGTTTAAAAACTAAACAACACCCTTTGGTTTGTAGAATGGCGCCACAAATGAGGATGTAATTCACTTGATAAGCCGATTGATCTCGGAATCCACCAAAGATCGAATAGTTTCCGAAGGAACAAACATGAGAATCTCTCTCACAGGTTTCCAAAAGTAATCACTCAAAACTTATTTTATTTCATTGATCAAATGGCTTTCATATAATAGACAAGGAGTACATGAAAAGTTGCATACAAAAGGGCTAGTCAATCCTTGATACTAGAAACTAATAAACAAATAAGACTTGACCAGAAGTTGGAAAGCTTGCACATTTTGACTCTTGATCTTCAAAATTCGTCACTCTTTTTGACCAGAAAATAAAGCAAGTATTTTGGGGCATTTTTGGACTTGTAACACCTCCAAAATGAGTTGACCATATATATAGTATATCCCATGGATATTTCATGGCTCTCCATGTCCAAAACTTCATATATCAGCCCGAGGTCGCATCAACATTGATTTTATAGTATCTGATGAAGACCAAGATATATTGCTTCTCATGTCACTACCAAGACAGTTTGATCAACTGCGGGACACGTTAAGATATGAGACAGGAAGAACAACTCTCACTCTAGACGAAGTTGTTGCAGCAATATATGCAAAGGAGCTTGAGAATGGGTCAAACTCAAGAGGGTCAAAAGGTAAAGCATAAAGCTTGTATGTTAGAGAGAGAGAGAGGAGATCAACGAGGATGTTCAGACAGTAGAGGCAGACAATCAAGACATTCTAAGTCTCGCTCAAAATCAATGGGCAGAAAAATTTCTTGGTCTTGTGGTGAAAGGGCCACTTCAAGGGTTCGTGTCCTAGCAGAGGCAAGTCTCAGAACGAACCAAAGGACCATGGAAGTAGCAGCAGAGGAGAGGCTGCAATGGTAAAAGAAAACAAGAATGAAGCTGCAGGTCTATTTGTGCTAGAAACTCTCTATTCAACAGACATAAATCTTGAGAATTAATGGGTTTTGGACACTGGTTGCAGCTATCATATGACGTACATGAAGGATTGGTTTGAGACTCTCAGGGACGTCAATGTAGGTTCAGTACGCATGGGAAAAAAGACAACATCAAAGCTCAAGGGATTTGGAATAATAAGGATAAAAAATGAAGATGGGTCCATGTTCTTGTTAACGGATGTCTGGTACATTCCTGAAATGGACCAAAATTTTTTGTCAGTAGGAACTATGGAAGAGTTAGGATACAGTTTTGAGTCAAAGGAAGGAATCTTGAGTATCCATAAAGATAACAAGATCATCTTAAAGGGAGCAGGACATGATAAACTGTATCTACTACAAGGAAAACCAGAACTGGCCAGGCCTATGCTACTAAGAAGAGAAGCGATGATACTGTCCTATGGCATAGAAGATTAGGACGCATGAGTCAGAAAAATCTCTACTGAGAAACTGGGAATTCTGGAAAAAGGGATGAAAGAAGAGATGGATTCTCTACTGAGAAACCACACATGGACTGTTGTTGACAGACCTAAGGGACAACGTGTGATTGGCTGCAAATGGATCTACAAAAGAAAGATTGGGATTCCAGAAGTTGAGAAACAAGGACACAAATCACACCTTGTTGCAAAAGGCTATGCTCAGAAGGAGGGAGTTGATTACAAAGAGATTTTTTCACCAGTGGTAAGACATGTATCCATAAGGATTCTACTTGCTATTGTAGTAGAAGAAGATCTGAAACTAGAACAACTTGATGTAAAAAAACTTTTCTACATGGTGAGTTGGATGAGAATATCTACATGGAGATACCTGAGGGCTTTGAAGATCAGTTCAAGGAAGGAAAAGTGTGTTTATTGAACAAAGCTCTGTATGGTTTGAAACAGGTACAAGAAGATGGAACCAAAAGTTTGATGGCTACATGGCTGAGCTTAATTTTGCATGAAGCTATAGGGATAGCTGCGTTTATGTTAAGACATGTGAAGATGGTTCAAAAGTCTACTTGTTGATATATGTGGACGACATGTTGTGGCTGCTAAAGACAAAAGGCTAATCTCAGAGCTGAAGGATAAACTTAGCAGTAAGTTTGAAATGAAAGATCTTGGTCCAGCAAAGAATATCTTTGGAGTTGAGATCAACAAAGGCAGAAAAATGAGAAGTTATGGCTGTCTCAAGAAGCCTACATGAAAAAGTTTTTGGAACTGTACAAGATGGAAAAAGCCAAAGAAGTGGTAACTCCTCTGGGTGCTCACATGAAATTTCGCTCTGCAACAAAGGAACAGTTATGGGATGATGAAGAATACATGAAGACGGTTCCATACGCAAATGTTGTTGGAAGTTTGATGTACTCTATGATTGATACAAGGCCTGACTTGACTTATCCTGCGGAAATAGTCAGCAGAAACCCTATCAAGGATCACTGGTTAGGAGTAAAATGGATCATGAGATACATCAGAGGATCGATGAAGACAACGCTGTCTTACAGAAAAGGGTTAGAGTTTGTGCTGGGAGGTTATTGTGATTCAGACTATGCGGCAGATCTTGATAAGAGAAGATCAATCAGTGGAGTTGTGTTTACACTCAGAGGAAACACCATCAGCTGGAGATCAACCTTACAGAAAGTTGTCTCTCTCAAATCCTGAAGCTGAATACTTGGCGATGAATGATGCAGTCAAGGAAGCATTGTGGCTTAATGGTCTGCTAATGCATTTTGGATATGAACAAAGATGTGTAGAGGTGTTCTGCGACTCTCAGAGTGCCATTGCTCTATCCAAGAACAATGTGTATCATGAAAGAACAAAACACGTTGATATAAAGTATCATACGATCAGGGAAATCATTGAGAAGGGTCTTGTGGAAGTTTTGAAGATCTCTACATTGTCTAATCCAGCAGATATCCTTACAAAGATTGTACCAGTCAGTAAGTTTCAAGATGCAATGAACTTACTGAGGGTCAGGTCTGAGTAACCAGGCTCAGAATCCAGGAGCAAGAATCCAAGAAACTAGATAAAGTTCATCCATCTCTAACTCTCAGATAAAATTGTCTTACTGTCTTGTTGATCTTTCTTTACTAGGTGGAGATTTGTTGAGTTCTTAGTAAAGAAGATTAAGGCTAAAAGACATACTTTGACATGGAGAGGAAGCTTAACAATGTCAAGAACAGCTCACCTGACTTATTGGGATTGCAGGACCACAAGAGTAGCCGTTTGCCTCTCTTCTGGATAAAGCAAAATCAACTGAAGTTTGTCGGCTTCAGAACAAGCAATTAAGCTCTCGTCTTAAATGAACCATACGGAGGGAGCGTGGATTGCAGAACATCCCAAGTGCTTTAGGTCAAGTGTGAGTTCTTTGTATATAAAGAGACAAAGAAGTGAGAGATAGGTGAGAGAGAAAGAAGAGATAACATTTTTCAAAGTATAAGTTTGTTAGTGTTCTTGAGAGATTGTAAGCAAAGCTTTAACTAAGATAGGCACTGAAAAGACCTTGAGGTAAAAATACACTTGTAATCTCTGATATCTAGTGGATTCCGGGAGGAGGTCCAGCCTCAGACTAACACCCTCTTTAACGGGTGTAACTGGGTTATCTTCTTGCTGCTTGCTCTGTTCTGTAGTTTGTTAGAAAATATGAATTACACAAGTAGACAATTAGGGAAGTCTACATTCATTAGTTAATAATATAGTCAAACCTAACAATTGATAGTTCCATAATTATAATCTTTTAACTTTTAAAATCATTCAATATCATTAAGATTGACTAACATACACTGAGAAGCAATTAAATCATGAAAAAACATGTTGAGTAATACAAAAATTCATTTTTAATAGATTTTTCTATGTAGACTCCACATTTAGTCTACAAAAATTGTAAACATGCTTTTCAGTTTACGTATGTAGAATGTCATATAAGTCTACTTTCGGGTTATTTTTTGTGATTGCAAATTCACGGGTTACTTTCTATAGTTGAAAAAGTTGTGATTTTATACGTATATACTTCCTTTTCAGTTTACACTTTCAAAAAATTAGTTTTGCAATTGACCCAAATTCATCAAGGATTTAACTTTCAAAAGTAGACTTCATATGCCACCTACATTTTTTTTGAAAGAGTGTAGTTTTGTAATTGACCAAATTTGACTTTCTACGAGTAAATTGAACTACAAATGTGTATACTTCGTATAAAGTGTATTCTTAGTAGATTTCATATACGAGTAAATTGAACTACCAATGGTTAGTTTTGTGTTTGACCAAAATAAAATAGTAGATTTCATGTACAATACTCTATGTTTTTTTCCTAAGATTGGTAGACTACATATGAACTCTACACTTCATTTAATTTTTGGTCAATTTTTAAAGCTCTTAGTCAAATATAAAACTAACATATTCAACGAAGTCAAAGTTTTGGTCAAACGCAAAATTGACCTTCTTGTCTTCTGAGTCTACTACGAAAAGTCAAAATTTTGGTCAAATGCAAAATTAACTTCTTTTATGTAAAATTTTTAGTAAGTCGACATTATCTATTGTTTTTGTTTTCAAAAGTAAAGATGTAGACTTCTAAGAAAGTCTAAGTTCCAAAAAAATAGTTTGGTCAATTGCAAAACTAACTTGTGCGTTGATAAGTACACCGCATAGTAAGTCTACACATATGCGTAGACATACCAAACATTCTACTATCTCGACACAGATCTGAAAAATGACGAAAACCAATTTAATAGTTACATTTTTCTGGTGTACAACTCGTTTTGCACCATTTTCCACCGTCCAAACTCCAAATATGAACAAAAAGAAGCACCTTTGACGATTCACTACTGAAGAAACTCAGAAACATTAAGTTTGTGCTTATGAAAATGAAAGTTATGAGAACAGTTTAGATGAAAAATGGAGAAGAAATGAGAAGAAATGAAAAGAAAAGAAGTTTTGTTGGTTTAAAATGAGAAAAAAGTGGATAGAAATTGAATTCTTGAACTTTAAAAGCGTAGTTCATGGTGGTTGAAAATATTAGCGGTAACGACATTGTTGTAAATAAGGAGAAATGTTTAAGATATATTTTCGATATTTTCGAAATAAATAAGAAATTAAATAATAATGATAATTTTGTAAATATTTCAAAAACTTAAAGAGGGTGTAGAGAATTCATGGGTGAATGTTAGTAATGATAAAATGTTAGTTTTATGTTTGATTTGAAAATTAGAGTTGGTTTTGAAAAATTCTCATTTTAATAATATAGATTAAAAGTATGAGAGAGAAGTAAAAAAGAAATAAATGAGAGCGGGGTCAGTTTATTACTTGCTTAATTTTGTTTTTGATATAAAAATTAATTAGACTATTAAGCTGCATAAAGTATCAATATTTTATTTTTAAATAAACCATTATGTTCTCTTGACAGATGATAATGCTCTAATCTTTTCAGGCATTCTTGAAAAAAGCCAAGACACTGCAAATTTTTGAATGATATATTTTGTTAAAACCCAATACTCAGTAAAAAGTTTTAATATTCTGCATGTGACCGTGACAATTCGATTCAACAAAATATACTGACTAATCTGGTGGAGACATGAAATATGCGTACTTTTGTACTTCTTTCTAATAATATTACAAGGTCAAAAAGTGATCATATATTTTTAGAGTTTTGGCTAAGAGCAGCCTAAACGGGTAGAAACCCAAAATAAACATTTCAGTGGTTAAATATTATTATTTTAACAGATTTTTAATACATATTTAAATTTTAATAATTTGGAAAAGGAAAGTCCATTCACATCTAGACAACTGGCAAATGAAGTTCGAAACCAGTTCTCAAAGGTTGCTTTCTAGAACTCCACACGCCTTTTTTCTTTACCTCTTTCTTATTTTTTTTTAATATCTTAATTATCGGAGAACTCCACTAAAAACCCTAACGTTGGACATGTTCTAAATCCTAAATATTTAATTATGGTTAATTTAGCTCATTA
Organism: Moricandia arvensis; assembly: GCA_905132765.1. NCBI lineage: Eukaryota > Viridiplantae > Streptophyta > Magnoliopsida > Brassicales > Brassicaceae > Moricandia > Moricandia arvensis. The sequence continues at coordinate 73,210 of CAJHQP010000734.1, read as the reverse complement.
TTTTATTTAAGGAAATTCAATTTTTACAGAGAATCTCGTTTTTTTGACAATAATAACTAAACTAAGAGCATTGCCAACTGTAGTATTTTAATCAATATATAAAACAATAGAAAAATAAAAATAATGAAAGGTTGAGGAGAGAGACAGAAATTGTATTTGGTTTGGGGACTTTTAAAAAACTCTTTAGGACCTCTTAAAGCCACATGTTGTTATATAGTTGATCAATTCCTTAAAACTTAACAACATTTAGTTATCTTATGAAAATGTTATTATAAATATGAGTATTATATTACTAAGAACTTTAAGAGGGTATCTCCACCGATGGAGGTGCTCTAAGTAAATTGTTTTATTGATTTGGATAACATAATCGACATATAACATAGCAAGAGGAAAACTTTTGGCATTGCGTGCAAACTTGTCAGCCATTGTATTAGTACAATTTTTTTGTGCACTAGTCTTACTACAACTAATATTCTCCATATGGATAAAGCTAGCATTTCCATCAGGTGCGACACTATCTTCACCAATTGGAGAATAATGTGTCAAATATTACTTCTGAAAATTGCACTTCATAGCCAAAATCAATGCTTCAAATTCTGCTTGTAAGAGTGATAAGCTTCTTCAGAGATTCATTGCCGCCATCGTTGGAGTCTATGGTTCTACAAAACCATCCATGCCTTGTGAATGCGTCTTCCTCCCTCCAAGCGCCATCAACATAGGAAACTCTGGTAATGTTCGAGGGGTCCCAATCAATAGCCAACAAAACCTTCTCATGTTATTTGTTAATTCGTAAGTTAGGCCTCAGCCCACATAGCCCATTCAACTTCCGCTATATGAATCATCTTCTGTGGATTTCCATTCTCATTTTAATAAATCTTGTCCTCTCAATTCTTCTAAATATACAAAATAATCCAAAAATAACTAAGTCAATTTTTTTGGGAGTCTCCAAAACAAGTAATCAATTTTAAAAAAGACCGAAGTTGGTGGAAAATTTCCATGATGGGAATGAATTTTGGACAAGCTCATGTTTTAAAAGCAGGTGGACATTCAAAGATTACATGACTGACTGATTCTTCCTCCGCACCACATATACTACACCGTATGTTAGAGTCCATCCCCCGAGACCGTAAATTCTTATGTAACCGTTAGAGTGCCATATATTATTTGCTAGACAAATGCCCCAATTTTGGTGAACATTTCAATTTTCATGTAAACGCCAATAAATATTTGGTATTTGGACCAATCAATTCAATCCTTGGTCCCTTGTCCGGATATAACGTTTCGATTTGTATCATGATTTAACTGTATAATTACCCGATGTTGTAAAATGCCAACCATATGAGTCTGGATGATGACTCCGACTTATCTACAACCCCTAAAAGTCTTCACATCATCTGATGTATATATGAATTGAGAAAATCCAAATTTCAAAAAACACCGACCGGATTAATGAGATATTCCACCTTCAGTAAATAATTTAAATATTGGTTTTGAGTTTTTGGTATTGCTGACATCGGGCGAGGGGTAGGGATCCAAAGATGATTCATACTAAATAGAGTGACTGATTCATACTATTTTGATTAGCCCTTTTAACTAGAGATGTAGCTGAACATATACTTCTCCATCCAAAAGATAGTGATAAAGATCTGTGTTGATCCAAAGGATCCATTTTCCTAAAATATCTTCTTTTAAAAACTTTTGAAAACAAACAATCTTGCTTATCTATTAGTCTCCAGAATTGCTTCGCCAATAAAGATGTGTTGTAATTTTGAAAATCAAGAAAGCTCAAACTTGCATCCTCCTTATGTTTGCAAACTTTGTTCCATGAGTACCAATGAATTCATTTCTTGTTGCCACTACTACTTCACCAGAAATGTGCAATAGAAGACTATATGCAGATTCGATAGACTCTAGTTAATATACTTATACTAATCCTGACTAAACAGACAGACTTATCGAGAGTGTTTATGAAAAAATTCATTGTGTTTGAGTTGGTGACATTTTTAAGCGTTGAACCATTCATAGTTAATATCTTTCGAGTTTACTTTACCAGAAGGTGAGCATGATGCTTTGAACCACCCAGTGTTCTATGTAGACCGTGACAACATGCATAATGCAACTTCATTTTCTCGTAGAACTTAGTTCTTTATTGTTTTCATTATGGCCCTGCACTATTCCTGGTTTTTATGAGTGAACTTAGAGAATATATCCTTGCATTCATTCTCCTAGAAACGGTACTATTTCACACTCTTTAGGTGATTGACCATGAAGAGTATTAAGTAACATTCCGCCTTTTAAGTTATGGAATCATTAAAAGCTAATGCTTATCCTTTTTACATTTCTTAGCACTTTATCATCTTAGGATCTGGATAGAGACCATAGTCTTGAAGTGCTTTTGGTAGATTTTGTTTGATTTTGTTCCCTTTTAACCTACGTCTCGGGATCTCCAGTCATGATAGGTAGGATTGCAATCAAGCATCCTCATTCATTATAGGCTTTAAACCCTTTCCTTTTGATGATTTATGATATGCTCAAAGTAACCATAGAGCAACTTTACTCTGTCAAATAAGAGGTCCAATTGTACTACTTAGGGATCAAATCCGCATGGAGTGTGAGCACACAATAAACTCAATACAATCACGATTAAGATAGATAAATAGATTTAAAGCAGTGAACAAAGCAAAGCAATTGATTGATTGATTTGTTTGTAAGCAATAATAAATAACTAGATCTAGGGTTTTCAGGTTGTGAATTATAATGGAAAAAATTTAAGGGGTTTTTAACAAAGAACATGAATTCAAATAGAAAACATATTGCCAGTTATATTTATCTTATGGCTAAACTGAAAGTCTACAACTTTTGTGTGTAAACTTGGAATGACCGTCGATCAATGGTATGCAAACGACATCGATAGGTGGCTTTCTTAATCAAGTATTAAACAATCAGATTTGATTTCTCCACCTAGAATCACTAGACCATTCTATTGACTGTCCCTAGTAATTTAAGCTCATTAAAGATATTTCAAGTAGTGATCATGCAATCACAAAATTCTCAATATCTTAATATCATGGTTCTAGGTAGCTAATCAAGAACACAAACAATAAGTAAGAATCTGGTGATAGATCTAATTATCATCCTAGCAATTCTATCGTTTGGTTAATACATCAAAACTTTTAATAAACCCTAAATCTAACAGGAGACCTACTTAGACATGATCAAAGAAACATGAATCAAGATGAATATAATAAACAAAAATCAATAATAAAGAATCAAAGGAGTTCTGGAGGACTCTGAAGGAGTTTCACCCTTCTCTCCCAACTCTAGAACTATGAATAAAAGAAGGCTTAGATAGTGTGTATCCTAAACAATGGCTTAGAAATATATAAATAGGGTTTAAAGCTGACCAGGGCATTCTGGTAATTTGTGATAGCTTATGGGCTTAAGTCGGTCATAAAATAGACTTTTCCAGTATTTTGGCATCATTTTCGATTGACGCCAAGGGTTTTCCTCGATCAACATTCTTTCATCTCCTCAGCAGTTTCGTCTTGCGAGGCAGACATATCATTCTTCAGTAAAATGGGTATAATTTTGGATCTAAGATCCTGATTGACCTAAAACTGGTGGCATTGGAAAGCTAATGAAAATATCATGTGTAAAAATATCAGCAAAATTTCACCGTGGAAAGATCTCCATCCATAGATAAACGTCTAACGCATATGCGCAACTCTGCATCTCAAAAAGCTCCAGAATCACAAAAGTTCTCAAAACGTAACTGAATCTAAAAATACTCTAAAACAATCCCCACACACACAATACACTCTAAATAGGGCCTATAACATGTTCTAAAATTTGTAAAATATTGAGACCTATCAACTCCCTCAAGCTTAACCTTTTGTTTATTGTCCTCAAGCGAAACAAGGGTAAACCTGTGGAAGATGTTTGATAAACAGGGACTCAAAAATCTCTAACTTATCATTATCACCTCTACTATGTTGCAGCCACATCAAATAAATAATAATCTTAGAGGAACTTTATATATCTTATCGTAGTATAACAATCAAATCCATTATACCAACAACTTAGCAAATACTGGTCTGACTCACTCCACTACTAACCTCATTTCTTGCATAAAATAAAACACATGCTTTACCTTGGGAGAATCAATCAAATGACATATGGACTCTTACTCCCGCAAGTATCTGAATACACATGCAGTCTTCTCAGATCTCTTTCTTCCCTCTTTCTCTCTTCTCTGAATCTCTTTATATTATTTTTATAAGTCCAATCTTGTTCATCTTTTTTTTTTGACAAAGTGTAAGCGAATAATAGGGTCACATGAAATTTTCCTACCCTCACTTCCACAGTGTGTGATCATTCATTTTTGAATTAGAATAACAGGGTCACAAGAAAGTTTCCTACCCCTCTGCATCTTTGAGGAAATCATCTCAATCTTTTATTTTATAGATGCCAAAGAGAGAGAGAGAGAAGGGAATCAGAAGCACACAAACATTTACCTTCCAGACTTGCAAGAGGAATCTGATCCAATGTATGCCAAACCTCAAAGCAAGCAAATAAGTCAAATTAGGTTGGGGATGAGCTTCAGCTCCTTCAAACTTTCTAAACAAGTGTGATATAGTGGCAGGAGGATCCACTTTGGTATCTCTAGTACTCTCTGCAATCAACAAGTCTAAAAATGGTGCTATAGAGTGGTTAGACAATAAGTAAAAAATTTAATCTGATCATAATCCCCTTCTTGACTCTATTAAAACTCAATAAAAACACATAAAAATAAAGATCAAAAAAAAAATATCAGTAATACCTTCCAGACTTAGACAACATTGTCCCCAGTGTTATACAGTCTAAGATTGGTGGGAAAATAAATCATAAGGACAAAAATTAACAAGGAAAATGGTATGCATGCTTGCTGGATGTGAGTGTTGATCGACACAATGAAGAGGCGATCGTTACTCTTGATGCTCGGTCGATCACTGGCCAGCCGCTGATGGATGTTTAGTATAGAACTCGTCTTCCTCGGATCTCTTCTTCTTTTTTTTACCTGAAATAAAACAAATATAAAAATTAGTAATAAATGAATAATAAAACCAAATAAAAATTTACCTAACAGTGGGTTGCCTCCCACTTATCGTTTATTTTAAGTCATTAACTTGACTTTTGGAGATCTGATCAATGAGAATGAGAACTTGATCCAAAACAAGTCTCAATGTATTCTTTCTTCAGCTTCATTACGATTTTTGTGAAAGCCTCCATAGACTCTTCTCTTTTGTCTATCATCTCAGCAAAGGAATGCTCGAAGCTTTGCAAATGGTTGTGAGAAGCATCTGTTGCGCACTCTGTATTCCTGACACTATCTGAGAAGTGAGGAATCAATGATAACTGAGGACCTCCCTTGGTCCTTTTCCTCTTCTTCAAATTCCTTCTCTTCTTTCTATTATTTCCCCCAGACTTGGTTGTTTCTGTCTCTCCGTGTTGAGATAGCTGAGGGGTGTCGATCGACACAAAGGGTGGACTGTCGATCGACTCTAGGTCCAAAGAGACTTTCTTGACATCATCTTCTAGACCTGATTTTTCCTTAGAAACAGCTGCAGGCAGAGAATCTTCTACTATCCCAATGGAGTATCTTTAAATGATCACTTATATAGAATGGAATATGTTATTCTATTTCAGAAATAACTCTGGGAACCACAAACTTCACAGGTTCATGTATTCTATTCAATCTCTTGTGAAAACCAGCAGCTTCTCTAACACGGATAAGTGGTCTCAGATGTTCGTGGACAGTAAGGTATGAGACCTCGGACTTGTGCATTCTCTCCTCAACTGGTTTCAGCTCAATTATGTAACATGCATTTCGTGCAACAAAGGGTGTCGATCGATATCATCAGGTGGGTGTCAATCGATGCAATCAGGTGGCTGTTGATCGATGTTATCCGGTGGCGACTGATGCTAGATTTTTCTGAAGTCTACAGATCTCTTCCCAAAGTGTGCTGATCGTCATCAAGCTTCTGCATTGAATCCTCACCCAAATCTTCAGGTTGTGCTTCATCCAATTGCTTCAAGAAATCCTCTAGCTCCAAGAAATCTTCCTTAGTGATCTCTTTATCATAATCCAAACATTCAAGCTTTTATCCATCCTCTAGCTCCAAGAAATATTCCATGGTGATCTCTCTGTCTTCATCTAGGAAAAGATAACAACTTGATACATCGGTGCTTGTTAGTGTCTAATCATTAATGTCTTAAGGACAACTCGATCTTTCTTGGATTTCAAGTGCAACTGACTAACATAAGGGACTGGTGTGGATTGATGCTGAGGTCTTAGTGTCGATCGATGCTGAGGTATTTGTGTCGATCGATGCTGAGGTCAGATCACTAATATCAGCTTCTCCTGCTCTGCTTGGCTTTGATCCATGACGTTCATCACCCTTTGCCATATTGTGGTTGACCAGCTGTCATATGTTCCGTTCGTCCCTTGTCTTCTGCCAAACTTCAACCATAATGTCCTACTTATCATTAAGCTCTCTTTCTCGAGTAGTTTCAGCATCATTAAGAAATTTGTAGAGGAAAACCCTTTTTATTTCCTCTCAGCAGGTTAGAGATCTTGGCTGCAGTTGACTAAACCAACGAGATGCATTCCCATGAGAGTGTGGGGAAAAATCTTGCAGATTATGTATTCCTCATAGTATTCACACAACTCACCACTCGCGATTTCACCCATAAAAACTTTGATGTGTTTTCTGGGATCTTCGTGAGGAAGACCCTGAGAAAGATGCTGACCTAACCAATCGTTTCAGTCGATGTGCAGCTAAAAGTCATCCTCTCCAGCAACAGAAATTTCATTAGAGACTACAGCCTCGTGTGCATAAATCAGTTGGGATGCATTGTGGCGAGCACGACCTTCTTTGTCTCACAAGATCCCATTATGATCAAAACTCAGTATGAGTACCTCGACCTTATCTGTCTTTCCCCAAGTAGTGTCGATCGATACCGAGGAGTTGGTGTAGATCGATGCTTGGTTCACGCTGTCGATCACTGCTGCTTGGAGGGTGTCGATATATACTTCTCTCGTAGACATACGGATTGTGCATGAATCAGCAGACTCCTTCTTTGAAGAACCCAAAAAAACTCTTCTCATTGCTTCGTGGTACTAAGATGTATGTACTTGAAACACAAGAATATTTTTTATGTAAGTAATAAAATAGAAAAACAACCTAGACGAAATCAAAAAAATTGAGTCTAATGGTGAATCCTTGCTCCCAGACAATGGTGTCAAATTTGATATGCTCAAATAAACCCTAGAGCAACTTTACTCTCTCAAATAAGAGGTCCAATTGTATTACTTAGGGATCAAATCTACAGGGAGCGTGAGCACTCAATAAATTCAATACAGTCGCGATTAAGCTAGAAAAAATATATTTAAAGCAGTAAATAAACCAACGCATTTGGTTGATTGATTGGTTTGTAAGCAATAATAATAAATAGCTAGGTCTAGGGTTTTCAGGTAGTGAATTATAATGCATATAAGCCAAGGGATTTTCAATCATAGAACATAAATTCAATTAGTAAAGTTATTGTAAGTTATATCTATCCTAAGGCTAAGCTCAGAGTCTACAACATTCGTGTGCAAATTCGGAATGACCGTCGATCGATGGTATGAAAACGGTATGCATCGATTGCAATTATAATGTTTGGATAATTCATCAAAACCTTTAATAAACATTAAACCCTAAATCTAACATGAGATCTACTTACACATGATTAAAGAAACATAAATCATAGATGAATAGAATAAATAGAAATCAACAATAAAGAACCAAATGAGTTCCAGGAGGACTCTGAAGGAGTTCCAGGAGGACTCTGAAGGAGTTCCTCCCTTCTCTCCTAACCCTAGAACTATGAATAAAAGAAGGCTTAGATAGTGTATATCCTAAACAAAGGCTTAGAAACATATAAATAGGGTTTGTGATGGCTTCTGGGCTTAATTCGGTCATAAAAAGACACGTTCAGTGTTCTGGCATCAACATCGATCAACACCAAGGGTCTTCCGTCGATTGACATTCTTTCACCTCCTCGACGGCTTCCTCTTGCGAGGCAGACAGATCATTCTTCAGTAAAATGAGTATAACTTTGGCTCTAGGCTCCTGATTTACCTCAAACCGGTGGCAGTGAAAACCTAACACAAATCTCTATCGTGTGTAAAAATATCAGCTCAATCAAACCGTCGGAAGATCTCCATCCATAGATAAACTTCTGACACATATGTGCAGTTCCGTATCTCAAAAATCTCCAAAATCACCAAAATTCTCCAAAATGTACCTGAACCTGAAAATACTTTAAAAAATCTCAGACACACAAAATAAACTCAAAATAGGGCCTATAACATGGTCTAAGAGTGGTAAATATTGGGACCTATTAATTTAGCAACAATGTCTCATGGGAAACCTTTAGTGAATAGATACGCTAGGTTGTCAGCCGATTTGATATAATTGTGATTACACGTTTTGAGATAATTTTCTAATGGTTTTACGTCGTCTTCTAATGTGATGAAATTTATCATTGTAGAGATTATTATGAGCCTGAGCTATATCTGATTGACTATCACAATGTATTCTTATAGATGGTACATGTTTCTTCCACATGGGAAGTTCCAAGCCACTCAGCATCCTCTGCTGCTTTGTCCAAGGCTATAAACTTAAATTACATGGTGGATCTGGCTAATACTGTTTGTTTGGTAGATTTTCACGATATTGCTGCTCCTCCTAGTGTAAAGACATATCCACTTGTGGATTTTTGAATTTTTATTTGATATTCACTTTGCGTCATTGTATCATTTTAAAATTGTTGGGTCTTTATTATAATGAAACCCAAAATATTTGATGTAATGCAAGTAATTGAGTAATCTTGTTATAGCTTACCAGTGTGTATGATCTGGATTACTTGTATATCGACTAAGTACGTTTACTGCGTGCGCTAGATCTGGTCTAGTACATGAGACTTCTGATCACACGTGCATACTCATTTTTTGAAACCGCTTCACCTGAATTCGTCAAGTGCATTTGGAGATCTAACAGAGTTTTTGCCATACTATTAGAGTAATTTTTAAATCTCTCTAAGATTGTTTGAGAATAATGAGATTGAGCTAAGATAATTCCGTTAAAATTCTCGTGACTTTAACCCCGAGCCCATATCTTTCATCTCAAATTTTTCTTTGAGCATGTGTTTATGTGATTAATGATATCTTTGTTACTTCCAATAATAAGCATATCATCTACATATAAACATAGCAAAACATACACATTTTTGGTATTTTTGTAGTATATGCATTTATCACTTTCATTAATTTTGAAACCATTTGATATCATTACGTTGTCAAATTTTTCATGTTATTGTTTAGGAGCTTGTTTAAGCCCATAAAGTGACTTTACAAGTCGGCATACTTTGTTTTCATGTCCAGGAATTACAAAACCTTCAGATTGTTTCATGTAAATTTCCTCTTCTAAAATCACCAATTAAAAATGCGATTTTTACATCTATTTGATGGATTTCTAGGTCTCTTAAACCTGGGATTGCTATTATCAGCCTTATTGATGTTATTCTCGTTATTGAAGAATAAGTATCAAAATAGTCAAAGTCTTCTTTTCACGGAATCCTTGAACGACGAGCCCAGCTTTGTATATACCACCAGATGTTCTATCATTATTTAATTTTCGTTTCATTATCCACCTATTCTCTAATGCTTTGCAGCCAGGTGGTAAATCTCTTATATACTATGTATAATTTCGCATGATAGAATCGAATTCACTTTTGACAGCTTCGTTCCAAAATAGAGCGTCTAGTGAAGACATGGCTCTAGCCAAAGTTTTTGGATTATTTTCTACTAAAAATGCCATTAAGAAATCTTCCCGAAAAGATTTTTCCTTTCGAAATCTTTTCTCCTTCTAGATTCATCTTTTTCATTTTCTGAAATATCATTTATAGAATTTTTGGCATTTGTCTTAGTTTCTGAAACATTGTTGTCGCATCTTTCTTCTCGAGTTTGTTTTGAACCTGTTTTTTCTTGCATGAAAAATATTTTCGAAGAAAGATGCATTTCTTGATTCCACTCCTATATTTTTATGAATATTTGATATTTCAGATTTATGTACCAGAAATCGATATGCACTATTATTATGTGCATATTTGATGAAGATGCAATCCACTGTTTTAGGTCCAATAGTGATCTTCTTTTGTGGCGGTACCACGACTTTTGCCAAGCACCCCCACAATTTGAGGTATTTATTTGAAGGTAAATTACCTTTCTATAGTTCATATGGAGTTTTGCCAGTTTTTTTTGCATGGAATTTTGTTGAGGATGTAATTAGTGGTAAGCCACACTTCCCCCACATGTTCCTGCAACATTGCATTTATCATCTCTTGCAGAGTTTGATTTTTGCGTTCAACAACTCCATTAGATTTTGGTGAATAAGGAGCTTTAGTTTGATGGACTATGTTCTTTACAAAATTCATTAAATGGACCATCATACTCGCCTCCTCTGTCGCTTCTAACTATCTTAATAGTTGTTTTAACCTGATTTTTGACCTCTAGTTTAACTTCTTTGATTTTTTCTAAGGTTTCATCTTTGCTATGTAATATATATATATATATATATATATATACGAGTATTTTGTACAGTCCTCTGTGAAAGTCACAAAATATTTTTCCCACCTCTATTTTGTATGTATTTTAAATCAAATAAATCTAGAGGTTTGTTAGTTCTTTCAACATAAGGTGAGAGCGTTTTTGTGAGCTTAATTTGTAGGAATACTTCATATTTTTGTTTACTTATTTACAATTTGAGATTAAATTTAGATTCATTAATCTTTTTTATCAATTTGCAGTTTACATGGCCTTATCGCTAATACCATATATTAAAAGACTCAACCAAATAAGTAACTGATTTTTATCTTATTCATTGAAAGTTTTGGAGCTACAAATTTCAGAAGAAATATCATTATATTTATCTTGACTAGCCATCCTTAACATATCCTTTTCCCAAATACATCCCACTCTTCCTAACACGAGCTTGTCAACTTCAAAAGTTACAGCGATTCATTCTATCTGAGCAGAGTTCCCGAGTCCAAGTTCTTCCTCATGTCAGACACATGCTTCACATTCTGCAGAGTGACTTCATGTCCATATATCATCTTCAGAACCACCTTGCCACGGCCTTAAATCTTGGAGACTGTAGTGTTTCCCATGGACAGCTTCTCCTAAGTCTTGCTTTTCTGATAGGTGTTGAACATCGCGCTATCTGTGCAAATATGTGTGGTGGCATCTGTGTCATACCACCATTCCTTATGGTTGTTGCTTTCAACCATGTTGGCCTCAGTCACCACTGCAACAAAATCCTCCTCAATGAGATTTGCTTGAGCCTTATCATCTCTGAACTTGATGCGACACTCAGAAGTATTGTGTCCCACTTTGTGGTAGTAGTGACATTTTACCTTGAATTTCTTCACACTTGCATTGATTTCAATGCCTTTTTTGAAGTTTGTTCCAGAAGCCTTCAGGTTTGCAGCTGTTTTGGAAGGCTTGGAAGAAGGAGCAGGCGTGTGCCTCTCCTTTGCCTTTCAGCTCAGCCATGTTGACACTATGTTGTTTAGCTTGGAGTAGCTTGTCATCATTTGAGTTTCTGGATTCCATCTGAAGCCTCATGATGAGCTACTTGAGACCCATATTTTTCTTTTATGCTTCAGGTAATTCTTGAAATCCGCATAGCTTGAAGGGAACTTTTGAATGAAGTTGAGAGTTGTGAATGTCTCGCAGATGAACTTTCCTTCAGCAGTGATTTCATGGCAAATGAGGTTAAACGCTTCCACCTGATCCATGATGGGGTTTGAATCCACCATTTTAAAATCATGGAATTTTTCAACCACAAACATCTAGCAGCCAACGTTCTCACCTTTGTACTTCTTGTCTAGTTATCTCCAAAGCTCTTTCGCGGTGGGAATCTCACAATAGACTCGGTACAATGAGTCAATGAGGCAACCCAAAATGTAACATTTGTAGATGAAGTCGGAATGGACCCAAGTGTCAACACTCACGAGAGTGTGCACATCTTCAGTCTCACGAGGGATAATGGGCTTCTTATCATGGATGAATTTATCCAGCTTCATCATTGTGATGAAGAACATCATCTTCTTCTGCCACGTTTTGAAGTCTTTGCCATCAAATTTGTGTAGCATTAATCCTTGAGAGGGAACAATAGAAACAGGCGGAAGAGTTGGAACTGCAATCAGAGCAGTACTTTTAGTGGTGTCAGTTGAGCCCACCTGATAAAGACCAGCACCGAACAGGCTACGGCGTCTGGTTTCATCAGCAACATTACCCATTGCGAGGATAGGTGTTATTGTTGCAGCGGCTGTTGCTATTCCATCAACGGTTGTCATGGTTGCATCAGCTTGAGCAACGTTGAGTGGAGTTTAATAAAAAAATGGTGTTGTTGTTGGTATCGGTAGTCATGTTTCTGTTGAGAAAACATGAAAGTGGATTAGTACTCCAATCAATAAATAACATACTATTTTAACCAAAAATAATAATATAAAATTGATTGTCATTTTTGGTGTTTATAGAAGATCGCAAAAGCGTTACAAATCACCAAATCATATCGATGTAAGTCTGAAAAAACGTTTTGCAAACTCTCTTAAAAGCGTTTGCAGAAAATGTTTGTGTAGACTTTAGATTGTTTCACAAACTCACTTTAGAAAGCGTTCCTAAAAACAAACCGTCTTTATAATCATTTTAATAATCATGTGCAAAAAACATTTCGCGAGAATACTAAAAGCAAACCGCAAAGTCGTTTATACTCGAAACCAGAAATGTTTTGTGGAGATTATGTACGCAAATCGCAAACACCGTTCCAAAGAAAACTAAAAAAATGTTTATAAATCCTGTCAAACCGTTTTATAAAACATATTAAACAACGATCCGATTAAAGCTTACGATTGAAAGTGATTAAGAGTTAAGACTGTTGACTTAATAAAAGCAATAGTTAAAAGAAATAGACGAATCAAAATAAAATAAAACCTGATATGAAAACATTTTAGAAACAGACCGTGGAGTCGAGATAAACCTCTGTCTTTAACTCTTAATATTCGTCCGTAAGTGCGACGGGATATACGAATTAGAGTCCCAGGATACAACCATGATATATAGTCACGCGACACTCGTGAACTATCCCTACGAGCTATTGTTCTACGAAACACTCTCTACAAAAATTTACGTTGGGAGATTTTTGTTGGTTTTCTCGTGAAGTAAAAAAGTTAAGAATGAAGAAGAATAGTCGGTAAGAGGCCTCCTTCCTATAAGACCCTGGCGTCTTCCGGGCAATACCCTTTCCCTTGTCAGATCTTTGCTTGTCTAAGATTGATTTTGTTGAGTCTATCTCCGATCAATAACAGTCCTCCCTCCCTTAGCCATCGCAGGTTTGAAGCTTGTGACATGACCTCCCTGATCTGCTTTAACCTTAGGCGGAAAAAGGGCAGGTTTCAACCCAACAATTTCAGTCGTGCCAAATACGACCCATATAAATGGCCAGTGCTAAATAAGACATCACCTCAATTATAATTTTAGAAACTACCTGAATTTTTTAAAACAATATTATTTGTATTTATTTTATTCTTTTTAAACAATTTTGCTCATTGCAGGACTCTAATTCGTGGATTGATACCCTTTAAAACAAGCCACTAGACCAAAGTAACTTTATTAAATATTATTACAAATTAGAAATTATATATACTATTATACTTCTTCATCTTCTTCAATTAAAAATTTGGTGCTAATTTTCCTGATTTATATAAATATCTTAACATGTTTTTAATTATCATATCTTTAATAAATTTATATAGTACTAAAAATAAATAATATAATATTTATAATTATAAAAATTATATACATATAAATAATTTTGAAATTATTTCTAAAATTTTCTTTATCGAAATTATTTTAAATTTTCAAAACCTTACTGGAATCTTTTCTTTCAAAGTTAATATAATATATTCTCGATATTTTGTTAAAGTGTTAACATGCCATTTATCTTTCTTTCACTGAGATATTTTTGCAAAATATTATACATATCAAACAATAATTAAAATATATATAAAACATAGAATACATTATATATTATATTAATTTTTAAAAATTAAAAATTCTCATTAAAGTTTTATTTAAAAAATAATATAAGAAAAATTTATATATAGTTTCAAAATTTTAGTTATATTCAATTTTGTATAATTATAAATATTATATTTTAATATAATATAAACTTACTAAAGATATGATAATATAAAAACATGTTAATGTATTTATATAAATAAAAAAATAATCATCACCAAAATTTTAATTAGAGAAGATGAAGACGTATAGTAGTATATATAATGTCTAATAATATTTTGTAAAGTTACTTGGTCTTGTGATTAGTGTGTTTGTTTTAAAGGATATAAAGGCACGGATATGAGTCTTGGATTAAGCATAATTTTTTTTGAAGTTAAGTCAGATCGACGTTATTTTATCTCGCTAACTGTTGACTAACTTCTGTTATAGCCAATGTATATTTGGATAGGTTTTAAACAATTTAGTAGATTTCATAATTATAATTCAGCTGAGATCGTATTTAACACTGAACATTTGTTCGAGTCGTATTTAGCACAATAAAAATTATTGAGTGGAAATATGACATTTTCCTAAACCATAGGCAGACTGCTTCCATCTTACACCTCATTAAATCATAAATTTACTATTTTTGGCCAAAAAACCTACGCGATCCTACGCTATAAAAAGTTCAGTATTTAAGTTGATTAAATAAAAACATAAACATAGTTAAATTTGAAATAAAATAATTTTTGAAATGAAATTTTAAAAGATTTTTTAAAATTTTATCAGAATTTTCTTTAAAATATTCGTTTGTAGTTCAAATAAAATAAGATATTATAATTAAGTTATATAAAATATGATAAAATTTAGAAGGAAATTCCAAATTAAAAATTTACACATGAAAGACGTCATGACTTCTATTTTAATAGTATGGATATTTTTACTAATATATTAACCAGAATTCGTTAAATTGTGTGCACTTTTTTTATAAGAAATTTTTATTTATAATCTATGTTAATGTAATTCAAAATGCTAGCAAAATTACAACAAATTATGTATGACCAAACAAAAAAATTATACTGGGTTTTACCATTATAACCCTCCGAGTAAGAAGATTTTTTCAAAATTCATGCACCGTAAACCTTTAGAATATTTTTTTTTTGTAAAAGATATTTATATGGGAGAAAATTTGAAATTATTTTACTATAAACATTATAAGAGATTTAGATTTACTAAAATTGAATTATTTTCAACATAGATGAGTGAATGTAAATTGAGTCAAGATAGTATTTTTTAGGTTTTGGTAACATATGTTGTACAATTGTTGGTATTTTTGGGGTTTGATTTTGAAATCTTACCTTCTAACTTTTTTTTTAATTTGACAAATATGTGTTAGCGACTATCTAATAACTTGGTTTTAAAACATTTTCTAAGTTTCTTTTAAGTTTAAGAAAGTGTTTTTTTTCTTACTTATTTGATTATAGGGTTTTGGAAGACTTCCCAACAAGTTTCTTTAACATATAATGCACTAGAAGAATTCGTGGAAGACTTCACAACGGAGTTTACCATTTCCCACTTAATTTTAGTAGAATTTAGGTTTTCTGCCTAATCATTAATTTAAAAATTTAGGTTTTGGTAACATATGTTGTACAATTGTTGGTATTTTTAGGGTTTGATTTTGAAATCTTACCTTCTATTTTTTTATTTGACAAATATGTGTTAGTAACATCTAATAACTTGGTTTTAAAACATTTTCTAAGTTTCTTTTAAGTTAAAGAAAGTGTTTTTTTCTTACTTATTTGATTATAGGGTTTTGGAAGACTTCCCAAGAAGTTTTTAACATATAATGCACTAGAAGAATTCTTGGAAGACTTCACAACAAAGTTTACCATTTTCCACTTAAATTTTAGTAGAATTTAGGTTTTCGGCCTAATGCGAAGTCTTCTAAAAGTCTTCCATAAGTCTTTCAGAAAGTCGTCTCTTTTATTAGAACTTAAAAATAATCTATAAATTTTATAAAATATATTTTGATAGGATACAAAATTTAAATCATGTAACTATAGACATTTCTAAATGATGTAAATTTGATTAACTAATATTGAACTGTTTTCAACAAAATGTAATGTTGGAGTAGCCTGGTCTAAAAAGAAACTACTTAGTGGTGCTTCTTGGGTGCTCCGTGACCACATGGGTAAGGTTTTGATGCATCTCGACGAGCAATCAGATTTTTAGGCTAAAGTGCGAAGGGCTGTCGAGAGTATTCGAAGTTTACGATTCATGGGGGTGATCTTGTTGATGCTATCGAAATTGTTTCTGCGGTGCGATCCCCTAGAGAGTGGCCAGCTCTACGGCTGGATACCTTGGACTTACATCCCTTTCTGAGGTGACTAATTGGAGAAGAGAAGATCGAAGCTTCGGTGCTTTGGCTATAGCATGAAGTTCGGGATAATAGGAGTCTTATGTGGCACAAGGAAGCCCGACATGGCTAAAAAACTTTGAGATGATGATCGACCAGGTGATATAGGGAGTATGGTTTCCAAGCGATAGATGAGTGAATCTACATTGAGTCATGATAATATTTGGTTTAGGATTTGGTAACATATGTTATAGTATTGTTTGTATTTAGGGTTAGATTTTGGAATCTTAACTAATTTTTTTCTGATCTACATGTATTTAGTTTTGAGTATATTAAAACACTTTATAAGTTGATTTTATGTTTAATTTATTGTTTTTTTGCTATTTAGTTAGTTATTTGATTAGGTTAGGGTCCCAAGAAGTTTTATGACATGTTTCCGCCTAAATTTTAGTAGAATTTAGGTTTTCCTCTTAAATTTTTATAGAAAGCGAAGTCTTCCAAAAGTTTTGTCATGTATTAAATCTTAAAAATAATTTATAAAATATGTATTGATAGGAAAAAATCCAAATCATGTAAATATAAACATAAATGATGTAAATTTAATCTTAACTCAAAATGTTTTTTATACATATATGTGCTTTGTTTGTGTATATTAAACACTTTAAAAGTTGATTTTATGTTTAATGAAGCGTTCTTTGCTATTTAGTTAGTTTTTGATTTTTAGGGTCAAGAAAACTTATTGGGAAGTCTTCTCTTAGAAAACTTCTTATGGAGTCTTCTCTTAGAAGTCTTCTATATCGATTTTTTTTTAACCCAATTGGAATTTTTGTCACTATATATAAATATACACATTCTCTTTCTTAGTCTCAAATGTGTGCAACAAAAATGTTATGTTTCTCATTCTAAAACTCTCTCTAATCTCTTTGAAAATCAAAACACCAAACTCTATATCCATTTCTATTTTTTTTCTTATGTCGTCTCACTACTTTATCTTCTTTTTGCAGATTTTTCTTTACATGATTCTCATCTTTTACTTCTTCAAAGGTAGATCTATAAATTTTGGATATGTATTTTTTTGTGTTTTATATGTTAGATTCTAAAAATCTATAGATTCAACCTAGTTTGACTGTTTTGTTTATTATTTAAGCATAAAATTTTTATTTTTGAAAATGTTCTCTGCTTTGAAGTCATTTAAATGTTTTTGAGTTTGCAGGTTTTTTCAGATATAAAACAGACTAAAGACTTCTCAGGAAAATCTTGGAAGATTTGTTGGGAAGTCTTCTAATGCATTTTATGCTAGAAGACTTCCCACAAAGTCTTCCGAATTCTTCATCCCAAAATGGTACAAATTTTGGATATGTATTTTATGTATTTTATATATTAGATTCTAAAATGTTATCGATTTAACCTAATGTGAATGTTTTATTTATTATTTAAGCATAAAAATTATTTTATAGTTTTTCTCTGTTTTGAAGTCATTTGAATGCTTTTGAATATGTAGTTTTTCATATTTGAGTTACGCATTGAAAGACTTCTCTGAAGACTCTTGGAAGACTTCCGGAAGACTTTTTTAGGAAGTCTTACAATGTATTTTATGCTAAAATACTTCCTACGAAGTCTTCAGAAAGTCTTCCAAAGTCTTATGCCCATGTGTAATAATTTTTTTTATGGTTTGTTTTATAATTTGTATGTAAATTATTTTAGTTGGGAATTCTTTTGTAAACTTGAAGAGGTGTTAATCAAAAGAATTTAATAAACATGTTCATGTTTTGCCAAAATACATGACATTATTGAAGCTATTTCTATAACATTGATACCATATACCAAGATTTTTTTTAACTATTCTACCCACTCATAACAAAACACAGCAACACAAAAAATTAGTCAAATTTACTAAAACTAAGCGAGAAGACTTCTCAAGAAAACTTAGTCAAATTCACAAAAAAAAAAACAAAATTGAATTTTAAGTGAAAGTTGAAGTTTTAAACCTCATGGAAGTTAAAAAATATTTCTTATTATCTAAGAAGACATATTAAACCACATACTTTGATATTCTTGAAGTTACTTAACACTTTTAAAAGCTAAGAAATATACCTTGAAGTTACTTAACAGTGTTGAAAATCTAATGTAGAAGACTTTCCAGAAGTCTTCTCTTATAACACTTCTTAAGAAATTTTCTCGGATTAGCTAGAAACATTAGTAAACACGAATATTTGAAATATTTTAATTGTCACCCAATAAATTATGAATTTCATCTAGGAGCCCCAATATTGACTAATATACATGAATTAATAAGAAAATATTAAAAAGTCATTTTAATTGTAGAGAAAACAAAAGTTTATTAAACATTGAAGTAGAAGACTTATGCCGAAGTCTTCCATTTAGGTCATTTTTGCAATTGTGAAATTACAAAAAAAAAAGATTTCTAGAGAAGTCTACTTTACAACATACATCTTGAGAAATATTCATTTGTAAATATTGGCTTACTTTTGAATTTGAAAAATCCTCGAAAATACCAGAGAAGATTTCTCTCGTAAACAAGTTAATTTTGCTATTGACCAAAGTTCCACAGATATATGACGTTTTCTTAGAAGACTTCTGTTGAATAAGACTGAAGATTTAGACTTCTATAGAAGTCTTCTTACGTTCATATGAAGTCTTTTCATTGTCACAAGAAGTTTGCCTAGTTTACTTTTGCAATTGATTATATTTGACTTTTTCAGAGAAGACTTGTTTAAAAGTTTTTTGTTAGAAGACTTCCTTAGAAGTTTTCTATTAGAAAACTTCTTTAGAAGTCTTTTCATCAATATGGAATGTTTTAGTATTAATTTTCAATTGCAAAATTACCCTACGCAGACTTCTTGCGACAATGGGAAGACTTCATGTAACAGTATAGAAGACTTCCCAAGAAGTCTTCTCTAAGAAGATTTCTCGGGAAGTCTTCTATTAAAAGTCAAATTTCAGACAAACTTCAAATGAAGTCTTTTATTAAAAACACACAAAGTCAATTGCAAAACTAATATATGCATTGGCCAGAACAATTATCTAGAAGTCTTATTCATGAACAAATCTGAAAAATTGATTTCATACATTGAACTTGTGAGATAACTTGTTTACCTTCTCCAAACACACAAAATTTTACCACAAAAATGACTCACTCATTAATGACCAAGAATCATTACTTCAATGTCTCTATGAAACTTACAAAGTTTGGAATTAAAATCTTCGTTTTTGATGAATTTAGAGAGAAGGTAAAAGAGATGTGCTTTATGTGAAATGAGATAAGAAGAGAAAAAAAACCAAAATTTTGGTGCAATAAAAGCTTTAAATTGGTTGTTCATGGTAGTTGGTGTATTGATGATAATGGTAATATTGTAAATACTTGGTAAAGATGAGGATGATAGAATAAAAGACTCATTTTCAAAAAAAAAATGTAATAGCATTTTCGTGAATAACTTGAACTTCCAGGGTGAATATGGCAAATGAATTTTTCAAAAAACTTAGGCAACTTTTAGAGTTAACTTAAAATTTTGTGTCATATTTGTAAAACACCTATATTAAAAAGAGATAATTGGTGTAAGTACCTATAATCTTGGCATCAATTAAAGACTTGTATATGATGGAATTTTATTAAATTAATGACCATTTTAACCCTACAACCTACAAGAGATTCACTCAGGCTAGTGGTCCTACTAGCAGGTGGTCATACCAATAACTTCTCCTTCTTTCATCGAATCTGTTATCTCTTCTTTTCTGAATATTTTTTTTGAAAACATAGCTTTATTTATTCTTAACCACTCAATTTGTTTTCTAATTTTCCCTTTTATGTTCATGACCTAGA
The DNA here is from genome assembly GCA_905132765.1 of Moricandia arvensis. Classification (NCBI taxonomy): domain Eukaryota; kingdom Viridiplantae; phylum Streptophyta; class Magnoliopsida; order Brassicales; family Brassicaceae; genus Moricandia; species Moricandia arvensis. Next base: position 52,870 of record CAJHQP010000734.1, on the reverse strand, counting down.
TTTTTTACACTACATTTTGATTTCATATCGAATAAAAATGAGTAAACATGGCGAATTTTGGGTTTATTTCAGTTTGAATTCTATTTTACCGGTTTATGTAAACACTTCAGCTACTATGTTCCTTGCTTATGTCAGTCGTTCCATTGATTCAACTCTCGCGTCAACTTAGTTATTTGTTGTGTCCATATCGATACTTCCCGAGCCAAGGAAATTGCAACACTGGTATGGGCGCTCATCCTTGAACTCCTCCGGCAAATGATTTGTCTGCTCCGATACTTTATATTTGTGAATTCACATCTCATTCTAAATAATTTTGATTTGGTTCTCGTTATTGTTCATGTTATACTATAAAACATATAACATTTTATGTTATCACGCTAAGCCAGATATATAAGCAAATATATATGTATGTGATATCGGTATTGTTAACATGCTAACTTGTTCTATAACATGCTACTTTCTCTTATTTGGATGTTAACTTTAAAATTAGTTCGGTAACTTTATATGTTAACCGTTAAATAATTTATTAGATTAGTAATTAATGCTGAATTATATAGTGTATTATTAAGTTATTGATTTGTTTAATGTGTTACAACCAAATATAACTCGATAATAAAATTATTTAACATGTAAAAAAGAAGTATTCAGTGTTAACAATGTGTATCACCACTACAAAATTTGTTAACTCGTTAACAAATTTTGTAACATTTTTAAAGGTCAAATTCATTGATGAGTTCTAGTGTATCTAATCATAAACGAGGAAAAAGTATTTATGAGGTTTTCATTTTTCATAAGCTTACTACCATAAACTGCGCTTGCACATGTATTATATAATAATTTTAGGTTAAAAATTCAAAATGAAAATTGATAAATGCGAATGAGGTAAGAAGAAAAGATTTTATGAAAATCTTAATTTCTCTATTAAATTGAGTGAATTTTAAAACAAAAATTGTATTATAAAGAAGAGAGAATGAAGATTTTAATGGATAAAAAATAATTGGAGGAAAAAATGTAAAAGACAGGAAAGTATAATAAAACAAGTGGAGAAGTGGAAAGAAAGTGTGAGGAAGAAAAGACATTAGGAGAAAGAGAATGTAATAAAAGTGAAAAAATTGCATAGGAGACAAAGAGTGTAGGGTTTTTTGCAAATTTGACTCAAAACCTAAAGTCAAACACAAAACTAACCTCCCCCTTTTTGACTTTTCTTTTATCCTATTTATCCCACATGTTCACATTATTTACGAAAATGCCATTAATTTTTTTTTTTTTTTTTCGAAAATTGTTTTTTTACTCTCTCAACCTCATCATCTTCAAGTATTTAAAAGATTGTCATTACCATCAATACCCTAACCACCACGAACAACCAATTTGAAGCTCTTAATGCACCTCAAAATTGATTTACACTCTCTCTTTCCCAATTGTTATGAACTAAAAACAACATCTTTTTCACTTTGTCTCCATATTCTTTCAAAAAGCTCAAGCTTTTGATTCAAAATTTTTATGGTTGGTAGAGTCATTCAAGCATACTATTCTTGGTGGGTTACTTTCGTTTGAGGTTCTGGGTGGTTGGAGAAGGCTCTATGTGCTAAGGAAGTCATCTCACTAGTTTAAGGTATGAAATTGATTTTTTCCAAATTTGTTCGCGTTGAAGACTTACTCGTAAGTCGTCGAGCTGTAGAAGACTTACTCGTAAGTCTTCTGGTCAAAAGAATGACTTGTAAATCTTCCAGCTTTGTTTGTTATAAAAAAAAATCTAGAGAATACCTTAGACGACTTACCAGTAAGTCATCTAGGATAAACATGTTAGTTTTGCATTAGACCGAATTATATCAGATATTTGACTTTTCCTGGACGACTTACCAGTAAGTCGTCTCTGGGAAAGCAAAAATTTCAATATTTTATTAAAGCTATACGACTTATCTGTAAGTCTTCCCAGGTTACTTGTGCAATTGGAAAATAAAACTTACTCGGAAGTCGTCCTGTCAGGCGACTTACTTGAAAGTCGTCCAGTATTAGCAAAGTTGTCCAGATTTTGTTCTGAGATTCTGGTCAAACCTTGCTTATCTCAGACGACTTTCTCGGTAGTCGTCTACCTGGACGACTTTCAAGTAAGTCGTCTGGTAAAAGTTAAATATTTAAGTTTTATTTTTGAATTGCAAACTAACCTGAGACGACTTACAAATAAGACATATATCTTTAACAAAATATTGATTTTTTCCCCAGAGATGACTTACTGGTAAGTCATCCAGGAAAATCAAGTATCTGACACAATTCGGTCTACTGCAAAACTAACTCGTTTATCCTAGACGACTTACTGGTAAGTCGTCTAGGGTATTCTCTAGATTTTTTTTTAACAAACAAAGCAGGAAGATTTACAAGTAAGTCATTCTTTTGACTAGAAGACTTACGGGTAAGTCTTTTACAACTCGACGACTTACGAGTAAGTCTTCGACGCGACCAAATCTGGAAAAAATCAATTTCATACCTTAAACTAGTGAGATGACTTATATGTAGAAGACTTACCAGACGACTTATCAGTAAGTCATCTAGGAATCAGTTTTGTTATAGCAGAAGACTTACACAGTCCTCCAGCCAAGATACAGAGGTCCGGAGGACGTGATACCACCAAGTTGGACTTTTACATGGTTTCTTCTTGAGAGGTGTTCTATAATGACTGCAAACACAAAATGTTGAAAAGCAATCGGTTTTTGTAGACTAAGGCAAGCTATTATGGGAAAAACAATCACTTACGGATCCGTTTTCAACCAATCGGCGAGCTCCTTCAACTTCTTCTTGTCAATTGGTGCAAAGGGATTATAGCCTGGACAAAGCTTTTTGTTTGGAATGATCACTTTGGCTGTGTTGTTTGCCATATAAGGAAATTGCTGTGAGGCAGCAAGTTTCCTTGTTCGATCACTCTTTGCACGGACAAGTGCCAAAGCATCTTCACTCTTTTCCTCACATCTAGCATCCTCCTGTTGTTTATCCATTGCAGTGGTTTTATATTTGGCCAATAGAACAAGGCTCCCAGATGCAGACACATCTGGAGCTTTATCATTCTCCCCATTAACACTTTCACTAACCCCGGGAGAGGATTCTTTACTAACCCCAGGTGCATGCGAGGATGTCCCTTTAGGTTGAGAGGTAGTGTGTTGAGATGATGTCCCTTTCCCTTTTTTGGTGATACCAACCTTCTTCTCCACTGCTTCCATCCTTTCAGACAGATGCTTGATCTCCTTGAGGCACGTTCAAACCCTTCCTTCATGGCATCAACTATGTCCTTGAAATTTCTTTCAATATCCTCTTTGGTCATCCCAAGCACAGTCGTAGTCACCTATGAACAAGCCTCTGTAGGAACCTCTTCACTAGCCTCTGCAGGTGCCCTTCACTAGCCTCTGCAGGTGCCCCTTTACTAGCCTCTTTACAAGCTTTCTTCCGAGGTCTTGGACTATTTTCCTTCACCATAATTATCGCTTTATTCGATGGACTCACGACCGCCGGCTTTGTATTGACCCAAGTACCGGTGACTTCCCAGCAATCCATGGTCTACTTCCACGGTCTCTGATGAAACATGACTTTAATTATATTCTCCGCGGCCGGGTCCTTCTTATCAGAATCCCATTTTGGAAACATTTCATCAATGTCCTTCTCAACAAAGTTGATCACCGTAGTCTACAGTAAATAGAAGATATGAACTTAGATATGACGGATAGAGAAAGATGGAAAGAAAAGTCTTCCCAAACGACTTATAGTTAAGTCTTCTACTAATTAATTCAACTGGAAGACTTTCTAGACGACTTAATTTTAAGTCTTTTACTAAGTCGTCCAGCTGGAAGACTTTCCAGAAGACTTAATTATAAGTCTTCTACTAAGTCGTCCAGTAAATACCTGTCTGCAGACAACATCTTTAAAGCATTTGCGTCCTTTGCCACCCATGTAAGCCAGTATCGGTGGAGACGGGCTGTTTGGTATGGGATTACCATAATTAGCACCCAATTCCCACAGAGCTGTGTACACCCAGACCTGGAGAGCTTGTATAAACCCATCAATAGTGTAACAACCCGAAATATCTTTGCTCTTAACAGAGTTCATCATCACCTTAAACGCGACTCTCTCCCATGGATAATTCTCAAACCGTTCTAACTCATGACTAGCCTTGCCAGACTAACCCCTGTAGCGGTTGAATACTTTCTCCCTCCGATGTATCTAGTGAAGATGGCAAGGTACCCGAGCCGCTTGTGGTCATCCCGAGACCACCCTTCGCATCTCTCAAGTGCTGCTATTATCTGCTCAGTAGATGGCCCAGCTTTGACATGAACTCCCAATATCCCCCAAAAAGAATCCAACTCCTTTGTAACAACACACTTCGGTCTCTCAAGGTCCTCGATGTACTCGCAGTTTAGACCAGTGAAGTATTCAAACTCTAAAAGTGAAAACCTCATAGGTTGTGGACCAACGAGACTCCACAGCTCATACTTCTTCTTTATGTCCAGCTGGAAACCGAGCATGTAGTGAACCAGCCTTGAAGCTAAAGCAAATCCCAACTCTTTGAACTTGATGAAAACTCCCAACTTCGACTACTTCAGCTCTTCATATTCGTCACCATGAAGAGATGTCTTTAAAGCAGTATACAACTTTGAACAATCCGTATGATACGAAATAGCATTCATTGCGGGGGATCTTCCCCTAATGTATTGTAGAATATCCATTTTTTGTCTACAAAACAATCAAAGACAACCATCTCAAACACACAACCATCCAGTATAACATTTTAACTATAAGTCTTCCAAGAATTCCAATAGAACATTTTTAAAGCAGACATGAAAATTCAGAGAAGATATAGTCGCCTTCGACACAACGATTATAGATCTGCAAAAATAGACGTGAAAAAGAAGCGCGGCGAGAATGACGGTCAAAACGGTGGTGAGAACGGTGGACTTAAGAGACAAAGTTTTAACTTACCGGCGGCAGAGTTCAACGAGACGCCTCTAAGAGAAACGTCGCTAGGGTTTACAGACAAACGGCACTAAGGTTTCCTCTCAGATCTGAAATAGAGGAAGCGGAGGTGAGAACGGTGGTGAGAACGAAGGTGATAATGGCGGAGAGATTACCGGAGGTGAGAATGATGGATTAGCGAGAATCTACGGAAATCGCCTTCGAAATCGCCTTAGAGAAACAACGCTAGGGTTTTCTGAATTTCATGAAAGAGTAAATACAAAACATCTTATATATGTCCGGTAAATAATCCGGTTAGGTTTAAAAGTACATTGGTAAAATGGTAAAATTAAAGGTTTGGTCCGCTTTGAACAACTTACTCATAAGTGGTCTGTTGAATATTGTACATGAGACGACTTACTAGTAATTCGTCTACCGTAAATATATTCACCAGACGACTTACTAGTAAGTCGGCCGAGACCCTAAATTTAATCCCTAAACAAATTGACTAAATTAACTAACTAACCATATTATAAAATCAAATTATACTTAAATACTGTTTAATATTCACATAAATAAACACACTTAGGTCAATTTTAATTTTTTTAAAAACATTTATACTTTCCAAAATCTAACCCTAAGAACACATAAAATACTACAACATATGTTGGTAAAACCTAAACCAAAGAATATCATGACTCACTACTTTTACTTATCTATGTTGAAAATAATTAACTTTTGTTATATATTAATTTATATCTCTTAAAACATAGGTTAATTACATGATTTCAATTTTTTACTTATCAAAATATTTTTTACAAAAATTTTAAACTATTTTTAGGAAGAACTATACTAGCCGACTTACTTGAAGGTCGTCTAGACAGAAGACTTGCGGGGGGTTAGAAACGGAAAAAATTTGTTTTTTTTTGTTTGTTCACAAGGGGCTGGTTGTAATTTCAATAGCTTTTTAGGTTACTTTTGCATTTGATTTAAGTTTGGGTTTACTTTTGCATTTGAAATCAAGTTTTGAGTCATATTTGGTAATACATTATTTAGTCCAAATATGTGGAGATGTGGTGGCATATTGTTTATGTTGATAATGATCATTTTTTTCCTAAAATTAATTATGATTCTTGGAGAAGTATCATGTTAGAGTAAATATCACTATTCTTAAAAACATGAATTTACCTATAAAAAGGGTCAAACATGCTAAGAACCAGGCCCGTCTTTTGGCATGTGCTAGTGGAGCATTTGCACAGGGTCCATAGTATTTTGACAAGATTTTAGTTAGTGTTTAGGGCCTTTTTTAAAAATATTTAGGGCCCTTTTTTTTACAAATTTCTTTAAGTTTTTGTTGTAAATATAAATTTTGCACAAGGCCTATACTGATTATAACACGGGCCTGCTAAGAACTCAGTTATTTGTATTTGTTCTTGTGCTTACTAGAACTACTTTACGGCAATGGAAGACGGGCCATGTAGGATTGTTGATATTTTATTTCTCTTTCAAATAAAATCACAATCTTTCTGTAAACGAAATAATTTATATCAAATATTGCTTTTATAAGTAGAGAAACACTGAAGATGAATTTAGAGGTCTAGTGTTCAGAATTAAGTAGTATTGCAACGAACTATATATTACTTGTTCTGGTCTTAAGTTTAGAAAGATGCACCAACTTTTTCTTAATCAAAATATAATACAATAGAAAATCTATAAATTAACAATCAACAGATTAATAAATATAATAAGTTAATAAATTTCATTAGTTTTAAGTTGGGCTGTTTTAAAATATGAATTTAATTCAATAAGATAATGATTTTTTTATAAATCTTATGTAAATATATGGTCCAGTATGAACATAAATTAACAATTAATATATACATATATATATATATATATATATAGTTTATACAAATTTATACAAATATTAACAATGAAGTTTATCTTTAAGTTTTCTAAAAATTTCAAAATATTTTGATGTTATTTTTTCAATTCCTAAAAGAAATCTACATTTAAAGTAAATTTTCTATACATTCATAGAAACAACATAAATATCTATAACATTCAAACAATACATACGTAGGAATTGTTTTTACACTATGTGCAGAAATAATAATGTAATTATAATATTGTTATTTAAAAAAAATATTTTAAATTTTGACATTTGTTTTTTTATATATTAACTTCCCTGGTCTGAAAACCATAAACATATTGTTTTTTGTATTTTATATTTTTATTTTAGTTATCTCTTTCAATTTTATTTTATTTAAAATTTTAATATAGTTAAAATTATATATTTAAAAAATAATGTTTTATTTATATTTATATTATATTATATTATATTTAATGATCATTTATTTAAATATTTGACAGCGTGCGGGTTAAGTTTAATGTTAATGCAGACAATCTATCATATTAACCCTATGAACTATTCTTGCCAAGAGAAGTCAAGTTGTAGCACTTAGGGTTCGAATCCATAGAGAGCGAGGACACAATAGATTTATATTATTATGATAGTTAAGCTAGGCAAGCTTATAAATAGAGTTTAATTGTAGGTTTATCCGAAAAAGGAAATTATCTAGAATACTAAGTTAATGCAAATATGGAAAACAATAGATCTAGGGTTTTATGCAAGTGCATTATAATGGATAGGATGCATGGAATTATTAATATGCGAGAACATAAATGTTAACTAGTCTGACTCCCTCTTGTCCTAACTCTCGTATGCAGATAAAGGAGTGCACCGTTGATCGGAGGCTAAGGCCGATTGTTGATTGAGGCTAATCAGAAAGGAAGTTCGTCTACTATGCTGATTAGACCAACTCTCGCATGCATTTAACAACCTAGCTCAATGAAATTAATTCTGGCACATAACATATTCTTGTAGTTGTCCATGTCCTAAGTTCAGGTTTCTAGTTAGCTACTCTAGGACGGAAGCATTAAACACAAATTCAAAGATTGATATTACTTCATCCTAACCATCATATTTTGGGGCTAATTCATCAATACTATTATGAATCCTAAATCTAGCAAGTGAATTACTCTGACTTCTGGGACCCGAAACTCTTGAAGAATCTTTTCCATTTTTCGGTTATGTATGGAAAGATAGAAATAAAATGACCACCATTTTGGGTATTCACTTAATTTTGTTAGGTGTAGGTGCTTTTCTTCTAGTATTCAAGGCTCTCTATTTTGGGGGCGTATATGATACCTGGGCTCCAGGAGGGGGGGATGTAAGAAAAATTACAAACTTGACTCTTAGCCCAAGTACATGATCATAGAAAACATGATGAACTGAATAATATAATTCATAGAATAATAAACGGGGTTCCAATATAAATATCTGAAGGAGTATAGATCTCCTCCCCTAAACCACTAAAGACTTAATGAAAAAAATGAAAAGCTGCAAAAACTGTAAAGTGTGTGGTTTTTCTGCCTAAACAATGGCGGAACCCATATAAACTACGTCAAAACCCATCTAGGAGCATTCTCGTAATTTGTCTTTGAACTGGGCTTGAAGTCGGCCAATACTCTGCGAGTGGGTCATTGATCGACAACAAGGATGCTCTGTCGATCGATGGTCATGCTTGACTTCGACTCGTACATAGCTGAATGTGAACAACTACTAGATATCTCTTCTGAATACTCTGACAAGCTCCATGATCTCCATAATGATCCAAAACGTACGTGGACCTGTAAACTCAGTGCAGACATACATAGTAGACTCCACATATGGTCCAAATGATGGTATAAAACTGGTAAATAGCAAAGTATATCAACTCCCCTAAACTTAACATTTCTCTTGTCCTCAAGCAAAACAAAAGTAGTCTGTAAAAGTGAATCGAAAAGCGGGGACTCACATAATGTATAAGTACAGCTATCACCCCTATTATATAAAAACCACATCAAATAATGCTAATCAAAGAGAAAATTTATATGCTATATCCTAGTATAGTAACCAAATCCATTCTACTAGCAACTTGACAAATACTAATTTAACTCACCCCTCAACTCATCTCATTTCTTTGATAAAAATAAAGTGAATACTTTATCTTGGGAGTATCGATCAAAGGACACATGGACTCAATTCCTGAAAATCAGCATACGTAGGTATAAAGTCTTTCATGATCCCATTCTTCCCTTTTCTCTCTCTTTGAATCTTTTTAGATCTCACACTCAATGGACAATAATGTTGATAAAGTCCATTGCCATCTCATTTTCGTTTTTTATTTTATTTTTGAACAAACTTGTAGGCGAATAGCGGGATCATCAGTAATGTACATACCCCTCATTTCCAAAAATATGTGATCATTCCTTTGAATAGAATAGTGGAGACATCTATAATGTACCTACCCCTTTGCATCTTAGGAAATCATCTCAATCTTTTCTTATAGATCCTAGAGAGAGAGAGAGAGAGAGAGAGAGAGAGAGAGAGAGAGGGATAGAGAGAGAGAGAGAGAGAGAGAGAGAAGGAAAATCAGAAATACATAGACTAGTACCTTACAAACTTGCAGAAGGAATCCTATCGGATGTATGCCAAGCCCCAAAGCAAGCAAAATAGTTAGTATTAGGTTGGAGATCAGTTTTTTCCTTCAAACTTTCTTAGTAAGTGTGATATAATGGTTGGATGATCCACATTGGCATCTCTAGTAATCTCTGCAACCAACATGTTTAAGAATGGTGCTATAGTGTAGTTAGTCAATAAATAAGTTATGATCATAATCCCCTTCTTGATGAAATATTTTTTTTGAAAAACTTAATACATAAAACCTCAAAATAGATAAAAGCATCAGCAAACCTCCCCCAAACTTAAATAACAATATCCCTAGTGATATCCCATCAGGTTCGGTTAAGGAAAAACTAAATCATAAGTAAAAGGTAGAGATAAACGAGGTTACCAAACTTTGTAAGGAATATCGACCGATGGTGACGTGTGGGTGTCGACCAATGGTAAACCATCCAAGCCGGCGACCGATAGTGAGGTGGTGGTGTCGAACGGTGGTGGTTTCGACCTTCTCCACTCCTTCTTTGAAAACGTAAAGTAATTAAATAAAACTATAATTAATAACTAAATAATGAAAATCAGATTTAAACTTACTACACAGTGGGTTGCCTCCCACTCAGCGCTTGATTATAGTCTTAAGTTCAATATTTGGACTTTTAGACTAGTAGGATGGTTCATCAAACCGATGTGGAAAGAAGGTATCCACAAACTCTATGTTCGTCTCAAACCATGCACTGATGAAGGTTCTCACAACTTATTCTGCTATGATTCTTTGGTTGTTCATCCTTCTATGAGCAATCGCCATTATACTCATCCTTTCTTCGAGTGTTTGAATTCATCCCATCAACATGTTAAGTCTGGCATCTGTGGGCTCTAAAATACCATCCAATTTCTGGTAGATGCTGTCCCTCATCAAGTCTTGAGAAGGGTAAACTCCATTATGATTGTCTTCCAATAATTTCTCTGTTACCAGCCTCTTCCTAAATGCTGCGTGATGACTATCAATTGATGGCCCAGTGTTGCCGTCATCGATGCTGAACTAACTGCCCCAATCAATTGTTGTTGTCTGAAGAGATTCCCTAATCCATTGGTCATTGCGAGTATGTCTGCTATATCCTCCTTGGATACATTGAGAAGTCTTCCATCCATTGCTCGTGCATATCCATATGGGTTCCTCATAATTCCAAAATTATATGGTATGAGATAACCATATTCTTCATCGTATCCTACTGGATTATCGTTGATCGATGGTATTGAGTCACCGTCGATCGATGTTGCATTCCAGGCTCCATAGGATCCTCTGAAAATTCCAGCCTCCTGTAATATGGGTTAGCCGTCTCACGGTATTGCAGTCCAATGTAGACTTCTTCTTGACTATCTTCTTTGTCTGATTTTTGGCATGACCGTCGACCGTTTGTTGAAGATGGGTATGGATCGATTATGAAGGGTAGGTTTCATGTAGGTTATGTATGTAGCTGTCGTCAACCGATATCAAGGGTTGGGTATCAATTGATCCTGTTTCCGCAGACTCCTCATCTTGGTCGTAATTGCAGAAGCATGTAGCAATTAAGCCTGGATCATCACCCATTCTATCATAGTAGCATTGTTCTTGACTTTAACAGATTCATAAAAGTTGTTTGGATTAATAAAGGGTATATACAAGTTGTTTGTCTTCATGTCGCAGTTAGCTCCCACTGTGGCCATGAATGCTCTGCCAAGGTGTAAGGAAGAGTTTCAGTCAATCTTTATATCCATCACATGGAAGTCTACTGGAACTAAGGAATTGCAAATTTGCACTAGGACATCTCTGGATATTCCTCTTGAATATACTTCGGAGCAATCCACGAAAGTGAATGAATCAATGGAAGGCTCCAATTTCAGGCTTAGATTCTCTTCCATGACTCCATGTATGATGCTGACTTCTGAACCAGTATCGCATAGGGCATTGGGATACTCGTGGCCTTTGGCAAAACATGGAATCACAAACTTCTGAGGGTCACTTTTCTTCTTGACAATGATCCTATGCTCCAGCTTCTCTTTGAGGCCATTGAACATGCACTCTATGTCCTCATCTGTCTCCTTAGATTTCCTAAAAACATCCACAATCTATGAGTATAATATGCTTCATCAAATTGAATATCTAAAAGAATTTATAAAACTTTTTTGGTAAAGTCATCCATCTCTTTGTCATTCGCTTCTCTGCGCAGATGTTTAGGAATCTTCTGCTTCTTTCTGAGGTGTTTTCCTGTTGCCTTTTCAACTATCATTAGCTCAGGTGTATCAGAGTTATGCTCTGGAGTCTCCATACTCGGATGTCTAACAAACAAGCTTGCATTCAGACTTGATAGACGAACTGGTTATTTTATTGAAGACCGTCGATCGACGTTGGCTTCTCGACATTGATCGATGTTCGAAGACTCACACAAAGTTACAGACTCAGAGGGTTCTGTCGATCAATGCTCAGACTAGGGTGTCGATCGACACCTGTGTGAACTGCCGAAATACATAGCACTTTATACTCGGAAATCTCCCTCTTGGAGATGTTCTCTCTTCATCTCTTGCCAAATATCAATGCACTTACGTGGTGTATCTGAATAGCTTCTCCTTTCTCCTTAATCAGGATCTCATGTCTCTGAATGGCCTCACTTATCTGGACCACTTGATTCTCTAACTTATTGACATGAGTGTTGAGAGTCTCAAACTTTGTGTTGAGGTTGATGTACAAAGCATCAATCTTTCCATTGAAATTCATAGTCATTTGCTGCTGCTTCTCCAATATTCTATCAAACATAACTTCTAACTTGCTCTCATGAGTCTCTGGAGGTGAGTTCTGATAAGAAGATCCAAAGGTCCTGTTTTTATTTCTGGGCCTCTGTTGCTGTAAATTCTGGTTGTAGTTGCTCTTGTTGCCACCATAGGAGTTTTTGTTGTAACATCATCTATCTACTATTTGCTCAAAGATAGAGCTGATTTCTTCCTCTCATAATTAATGTTCTTGGTGCTATTACTAGACGCCAAGTTCTCAATAAGCCTTGTTGCTTCTTCTAGACTCCTAGTGCTCAAATTTTCTTCACCAGCTGTGTCAAAAGCCATCTAGTACTGCAGATCAATACCTTTGAAGAAGGTGCTAAGAAATTGCACCTCCTTGAAACCGTGGTGTGAGCAGTCTCTTTGGTAGCACTTGAATTTGAATCAAGAGCTTCTGAATGATTCTTCAGGTTCATGTGTGAATGTAGTGATATGCTTCTCAAGTCCTTTGTTCGTGCATCATCAAAGAAATTGTGCAGGAACGCATTTTTGATGTATGTCCAGGTTGTCAGAGATCCTGGTGGTAGTTGCTTAAGCCAATGTGAAGCCTCTGCAACAAGTAAGTACTTGAAGAGCTTACAAAACAGATAGTCCTCAGGGACTCCATTGGCTTTAATAGCAGATACAAAATCCTCAAACCGTTCCAGATGATCCATTGGATGCTTATGTCGCGATCCATAGTAGGGTGTATGCGCAACAAGTGCAAAGAATGATGGTTTAATCTCAAAGTCGTTCCTCTGGAAAGCTGGAGGACAAATAGCGGATATGTTAGCATAGAACTGGTCTGGACTATTGTAGTCTGCCAGTGTCCGTTGAGTAGCTTTGGCATTAGCTTTAGGTCGAGCTACTTCAGCGTCTACTTCTACTTCTGGCTCAGGGATTACAGCCCCTGATAATTAATTCTCTGACATGATGCATTATCCAGGTGACCTTCAAGGTCATACAGGTCTCTTCTCTCATCTCGGACCACAACTAAAGTTACAACTACCTAAACTCGCGAACTACCGTCAATCGATGTTGTGGTGGTGGTGTCGATCGATGTTGGTCATGAAGAAGCGTCAATCGGTGGTTAAGTGCTACTGTCAATCGGTGGTTAAGTGCTACTGTCAATCGATGCTTGTCATATCTATTTGTGGATGGAGTGTTCAATTACAACTGGATCTGAGAAGAGTAATTCATGGTTCTTGTTGCTTCTGGTACTGCTGGGCATGCAATTGAAAGACAAGAAAAACAACATTATTAGTAACTTGCACTAATGAAAAAGCCTAGACTAAACCTAGAAAATAAATCTAATGGCGATCCTTGCTCCCCGAAAACGGCGTCAAATTTGACAGCGTGCAGGTTTAAGGTTTATGTTAATGCACACAATCTATCAAATTAACCCAAAGAACTACTCTAGCCAAGAAATGTCAAATTGCAGTACTTAGGGATCGAATCCACAGAGAGCGAGGGCACACAATAGATTTCTATTATTCTGATGGTTAAGCTTGGCATGCTTATAAATAGCATTTTAATTGTAGGTTTATCCGAAAAAGGAAATTATCTAGAATATTAAGTTAATGCAAATATGAAAAATGATAGATCTAGGGTTTTAGGCAAGTGAATTATAATGGATAGGATACAGAGAATTATTAATATGCGAGGAAATAAATGTTAACTAGTTTGACCCCCTCTTGTCTCAACTCCCTTATGCGGACATAAGAGTGCACTGTCGATTGACGGCTAAGGCTGAGTGTCGATCGATGCTAATAAGGCAGGAAGTTCGTCCGCTATGCCAATTAGACCAGCTCTCGCATGCATCTAACAGCCTAGCTTAATGGAATCAATTCTAACACATGACCTACCCTCGTAGTTATTCATGTACTAAGTTCAATTTTCTAGTTAGCTACTCTAGAATGCAAGCATTAAACATAATTCCAAAGATTGATATTACTTCATCGTAGCAATCATACTTTGGGGCTAATTCATCAATACCATTATGAACCCTAAATCCAACAAGTGAATTATCCAGAAATGATCATAGAAAACACGATGAACTGAATAATATAATGCATAGAATTATAAAGGAGGTTCCAATAAAAATCTCTGAAGAAATTCAGATCTTCTCCCCTAAACTACTAAAGACTTAATGCAAGAAAACTAAAAGCTGTAAAAACTATAAAGTGTTTGGTTCTTCTGCCTAAAGAATGGCAGAATCCATATAAACTAGGTCAAAACTTCTCCATTGGCATTCTCATAATCTGTCTTTGACTTGGGTTTGAAGTCGGCCAATACTCTGCGAGTGGGTCGTCAATCGACAACAAGTATGCTATTTGATTGATGGTCATGCTTGACTTCGACTCGTACTTAGTTGAATGTGAACAACTACTAGATATCTCCTCTGAATACAAGCTTTCTGATCTCCATAATACTTCAAAACGCACCTAGACCTGTAAGAATCTATAACAGTCTAGACATACAGACTAGACTCCAAATCCAAATAAGGTCCAAATGATGGTCAATATTTATCTTATTCCTTAGTTTTAAATGTCTTTATCTAAATATACAACTTCTTATAAATTATTGATTTTGTAGTTAAAATACGTTATTACTTTAAAATGACTATGTTAATTAACCTAGTTGTGAACATATAAATTTAAATAAAACTTAATCATTTAACTATCATATTCTTAGGGTTTTTTATTTGCCCTATTTACCTCAAAAGTTCAGATTATTCACGAAAATGCTGTTATTTTTTTTTCTTTCTTTTTTTTTTGAAAATGAGCATTTTACTCTATCCTCCTCATCTTCATCAAGTATTTACAATATTACCATTGCCATCAATACACCAACCACCATGAACAACCAATTTGAAGCTCTAAATTCACCTAAAAATCGGTTTTCAATCCTCTTATCTCATTTCTTATGCTCAAAAACTAAATCTCTTTCACTTTCTCTCTCTATTCATCTAATAAACCCAAGATTTTGATTCTAAACTTTGTAAGGTTTAAACTCATGATTCTTAGTCATTAACAAGTGGATCTGTTTCGTGGTGAAGTTCTGTGCGATAGGAGAAGCTAATCTAAATTATCTCACTGGCTGAAAGTATGAAATTGATATTTTTCCAGATTTGCTCAATTGCAGATGTTACTTTTGCAATTGAATTTATGTGTGTGTTTTTAGAGAAGACTTCTTTGGAAGTCTTACGACTTTTATTTGTTACCATAAAAATCTCAAAAATGCCAGAGAAGATTTTCTGGTAATTCATCTAGGATAAACATGTTAGTTTTGCAATTGAGTGGATTGTGTCAGAAATTTGACTTTCTCCAGACGACTTACCCGGAAGTCTTCCGCCAGAAAGCTTCCTTGTAAGTCTCCTGAACTCTCGGTGGAGTCATCTTAGTGTCGGTGAAATTCATCTCAAGTTACTTTTGCAATTGAAAAATAAAATTTAAATATTTAATTTTTATTAGATGACTTCCATGTAAGTCTTCTGGCAGACGACTCACATGGAAGTCTTCCAGAATTTTATTCTGAGATTCTAGTCAAACCTTGGTTATCATAGAAGACTTCTGTGTAAGTCGTCTGCCGGAAGACTTCCGTGTAAGTCGTCTGCCGGAAGACTTACATGGAAGTCATCTAATTAAAATAAAATAATTAAGTTTTATTTTTCTCTTGCAAAAGTAACTTGTAACGACTTTCACCGACACTGAGAAGACTTCCACCGAGAGTTCAGTAGACTTACATGGAAGTCTAACATTTTCCTGACCTTATTGGATAGTGGATTCAAAATAAATTCTCTAGGTTTTTACAATTTAGTGTTATTCATAGGTTAAATTTAACTCTGTTATTAGAATCTAGTTTTATTGGTTACTGATGTACTCAGATTTTACCACTAAAACCAACCACAAGTAGTCAAATGAACATCAACGTAGAATAATGATAAGGGTGACGCATCCAGTTCTGATGATCAACAGCTCGAAAACTCAGCAGCCCCATGGCCTCAACGTGATAAAAACTCTTTGAAGGAGCGAGAAGAGAAAAAATGGCCAATGACGAAGTGACCAGCCTTACGAGCTACATTAACCGTAAGCACACTGATCCGTGGGCTCTCCACAACTCTATCTTTTACAATGGATTGGTGAGATTGGAAATCAAGCCTACAAAGTTCATATGTTATGAAATGACTCAACGGATGGTATTTTGGATGAGGTCAAACACATGTGGAAACAGATGGGATTAGGCACCATTGGTTATCAGCCAGATACCCTCTATTCTGAGCTTGCCCGACATTTTCTCGATTCAGCGGAGCTTCGTTATGAGAACGAAGCAATACTAGTTGCCAGCCAGGGCACACTTTCATATCTCTCCAGTGGGGTTGTTTATGAGACAACTCGTTCAGCGAGTTGGACAGCATGGCTCAACCAACTCGCCCGCTCGGCGAGTTGGACAAGCCCAACTCGCCGAACGGGTGAGTTAGGTAGCACAAGCAATCCGACTCGCCCGTTCGGCGAGTCGGATCAATCAATCCATTTTCACCTCGATCCGACTCCCTCTTTCAAAACTTGATCGAACTTATCTTTGTTTCGTCTCGGTCGAGATTGACATTGGAACTTTACCGAAAGAACTCGTTTCCTCGTGGAAGGATTGGATCAATCGTGTAAGACAATAACAGTTAACTAAACACCTGGAGTCACATGACCTATACAAATGATCCTAATTCTCGGACGACATCATCTTAGGAATGCTCTTTCGATAAAATCGTAAAAATGCTTAAGTCAAAGAACGGCCCGAGAAGGTCTAAAAATCGGCTAAAGGCTCACTCACGATTTTATCCGAAATCGAGCTCATTCTTTATGACGGTTTATCTTTTATTTTGAAGGAAGAGATAAATGTCAACATCAGAAGATAAATGTTAAGTTTCCAAAGATAATCATGAAGATCGAGGAAAAAAAAAGAATATTTCTGCGAAGCGATAAATTCGAGCAAGGGAAGAAGAGGAAAGAGCAAACCGCCTCTAGAGGAGTATATAAGGACTTCATGGGGGATGATGCAAGACACACGAAAATCTCTACTCAGAGCAAACATAACACTTAGAGCATTTAGACAACTTTCCGTTTTTGTTATTCGAGCTGCGACTCAACTAGGGTTTTGCAGTCTTAGGTTGTTAGAAATAGAGATCTCACTGACAGATCTCATAGCCAAGGCTCTTACCCTATTGTAAACGCTCATACTCAAATTCGGAAGAAGACATCTATTTTCTCTCTTTTCGATTCTTACTTTATTTTTCCATCTTTACTTCGTATTCTGATTGATTGCCGTGTGGTTTAGCAGATATCCGGGATCTCTGGGAAACTAGGGTTTACCCTGCGTTCCTAATTCAACGTAAATCGATAGTACGAATTTCGGTTTCCACAATTTGGCACTAGAAGGAGGGGTGGTCGGATTACTCTAACTCATGGCCACAAAAACGCTTGATCGAAACAATGTCTTGAAATAAGAAAGACAATACTGCAGTTCGCAACAACTCTGGTAAAACAACTCCAGCTGTGACTGCTCCCATCGCCAATGCTTATGCAAACGCTGCAGTGCTTGAGAAAATCGAAAATCTAGTCGCGGCTCTTCACCACAGGCGGGGCACCGAAACAAGCTCGTGATTTATCTCACTAAACAGAAGGGGCAACAATATAATCTATCAAACCGATCTAAACTCTCGGGAAAACGGAGAAACGATCATCACACACACTTAGTTCGCTTCCTAAGGAAAGAAGGAACTAGAAACGTGAACGTCGTCTTTAAACCGTCTCGTTCCTAGCAATTTTCTTAAAACTGACGTATTCCTAGTCGTCAACCTGAAAGTCACCAAGTCACAATCCTAGCGTCGTCTTTAAACTGATCTGAATTGTCGATCATCCCAATCTTAAAAAAAAACGTACACAACCCTTCAAAATATCGGTTTAGGTACGTATACTATACTCGTATACTTCCATACCTCAGAAAAATGTCTCGACATCAAGAAAACGCTTTCGACAAAGCAAACTCTCGCAGTAGTAGACAGAAAATCATTTAGGCCATGCGATGCCTCATAAAACCGATCATCCATTACTTTCGTATAACTATGACATTTTGTACGGAAGAGCCTACGAGATAAGAAGATCGGTGTCATGAAAGACGACTTCAAAATTCAACGAAAGTTAGTATTTAGATAAGGGAAAATTCCATAAAAATACTCCAACTAAATTTCATTATGCTTTTTAATATCCAAACTTTTTTCTTACCCGGTTTAATACGCCAACTAATTATTTTTCTCACTATAATATAAAAACTTTTTAAAGTCTGCCCATATTAATACCCAAATTTTGTTTATTTTGGTTAAAATACTAATAAATTTCAAATGAAACTTAAAAATCTCTAAAATTTTAAACAAATCTCAAAAATTCTAATTTTATTATATGTTTGAAAATAAAAGTAACAATTTTTTTAATCTTAAACTTTGTAATAAAATTATCATTTTTTAAAATATTGAATTTAGTTTGTTTTATTGAAATAGAAAACAGAGTTTACATTTTTACATTCAAAATTATTTTTTAAAACTTTTAAATCTTTCTCAATAATTTATTTACCTTATTTCCTAAATATTAAAATAAAATTAGATTTTTTTCATGTTTTCTCTTATATTTTAGAGATTTTTTTAAACTTATTAATCTTTTAATTAAAATAAATAAATTTTGGGTGTTAAAATGGGCAAAATTTTAAAATTTTGTATATTATAGTGAGCAAAATAATTAGTTGGGGTATTAAACCGGGTAAAAAGAATTTCGGTATTAAAAAGCTTAATAAAATTTACTTAGGGTATTTTTATGAAAATTTTCTTTTAGATAACTACAACATAAGATTTAGTATTTCGGAAGTAGACTAAATTACTTTAGTTGTTTGAGTTCAAGAATGGTTGTCAATCACATTCCTTATTTGATATTCATTTCATGATTTATGTTTCCCCGAGAATTTCCCAATGCCTAGCGTTTTAATTCATAAGTTTAACGTCGTTTACATTATGTTATTTACATTTATCGCAATTGAACCACAAAAACAAAATCTTTTCAGTCTAGCTTGATTCTTCTCTCGTAGATTCATAGTGTAACGTTGGTCTCTAAAAAATTCGATCCCTATATACTACCGCGCACTCCCGTGCACTTTCTTGGTTTTAGTGGTAAAACCTAATTACATCAAGTTTTTGGCGTCGTTGCCGGGACCAAACCGTTACCTTTGAATCTAGGGCTAGAGTCTAGTCTAGGAATTTATTTTTGTTGTTACCAATTCATTTTCTCGTCTTTCTTGCGTGTGTTTTAGTTGTATGAGCACGAGAAGCCAACGTTCTAAAAACTTGGTAGTTGTCTCTAACGAAGAGCTAGTGAGAATTGAGAGAGAGAACAACAAAAACAAAAGAAGATATATAGCTAGAGTACAAGACAGCATGATGGATTGGGAGACAACCAGAATCTCCCTATCGACGATGAGCAGGCTTCTGCCAACAATGCTGTCAATGCTGCCAACAATGTTGCTGGTGTTATTCCACCACGCCAACCTGCGGCTCAAAGGCGACCTCAGCTTCGTCCTATTGGAGCTATTGATACTCCACACGCCTTCTACCAGAACATGTCACCGATTCAGCCTCCTCCAATCAACACGCAGAATTATGAGATTAAGCCTCAAATCTATGGTTTCGTCAAGCAGCACATGTTCCATGGCCTTTCCTCTAAGAGTCCGATGGACCACATTGAGAATCTTGAGGAAATCTGCAGCACAACACGGTCTAATGGAGTTCCTGCTAATTATCTTTGATGCAAGCTGTTTGCATTTTCTCTGGGAGATAAGGCATTGAGATGGCTAAAGTCTATGTCTGCAGGATCTATTACAACTTGGGATCAGTGTAGAGCTTTGTTCTTGGATAGCTTCTACACAAAATCTAATACAGCTAACCTGAGGAGTAAGATCACAAACTTTCAGCAAAATGCCTCATAACCATTGAATGAAGCTTGGGAAAGATTCAGAGAGTATCTCAGAGATTTTCCACATCATGGGTATTCAAATGAGCACATCCTCAACATATTTTACGATGGGGTGAACTGGAATGTCAAAAACTCTCTCAATGCCGCCAGCAATGGAGATTTTATGATGAAGACCCAAGAGGAGGCTTACATATTGATAGAGAATATTGCTTCCAGCTCCAACGATCAGTACAAGGAGTATGATAGATCGAGGAAAGTCAGCAGTGTTGACACAAAGAAGTTCGAGGAGATGAGTGCAAAGATCGATATGCTTATGCATAGGGACAAAAGAATTGTTAGCTCAGTTGAGGACACTGGCGAAGGAGCATTTAGTCATGTCTTTTCAGATCAGGAGCAAGAGAAACAAAAAGATGAAGTAAACTATGTGAATGGGCAGAACAGAGGGTTCAACCAGAATTACCCACAACAGATGGGAGGTCAGGAACAAGCATTTCAAGGACAGATTTCAGGGCAGAACCAAGGGCAGGAGTTTCAGCAAGGGTATCAGAACAAACAAAGCTTAGGACAGAACCAATATCAGAATCAGAACCCTATCTATAATCAAGGAGAATACCAGCAGAAAGAGTCCAAACTTGAGTTGATGATGCAACAGATGATGCTCAACCAGCAAAAGACAGTTTCTGAGATAAACACAAAGGTTAACAACATCGATGTTAAGCTTGACACATGTACCAGGACAAGAATAACAAATGGGAATCTCTCTCCGCTCATGTTAAGAAGCTTGACACTCAAGTAGCTCAGACTGCAGAAGCTGTCAAAAGGCCCACTGGGGTTCTTCCTTGAAAAAGTGAAACAATCCTAGGAATGAGTTTGTGAATGCTATCACTCTAAAGAGTGGGAAGGAGCTGCCTTCTAATGAGCAAAACATTGTGGAGAGTGGAGAACCAGTTGAGGTACATGCTGAGAAAGAGACTGTGGAAGACTCTGTAGCCTCCTGTGGTTCGAGTGTACACTCCTAAGCTGCCATATCCAGGGAAACAAAAGAAATCTCGCAGAGATTTAAAAGCAGCTAAGTGGAAGGAGATGGTGAGTGAGTTGACTGTGAAACTCTTATTTGAAGATGTTGTAGAGATGATGCCTTCTCTTAAGAGGTATGTCAAGACCTTGGTGACTAACAAGGGCTCTCCTAAAGAAAATGATATGTCTATCTTTAAAAGATGTAGCACACTGCTTGAGAACAGAATTCTAGAAAAGATGGAGGATCCAGGAATCTTTGTGTTGTCATGTGAAATTGAAGGTGCTGTCTTTAGGAGATCTCTCTGCGATTTGGGGTCTAGTTTAAACTTGATGCCATACACTATGGCTAAGAGACTTGGACTCACTAACTTTATACCAACAAATATCCAGCTAGTTTTCGCAGACCGCTCAGTAATACATCCAGTTGGAGTTGTTTTAGACATCGATGTAGTGAATGGTAACTATAAGATTCATGCAGACTTTGTAGTTCTAGAACTAGATCAAGAGCCTAAGGATCCTCTCATTTTGGGACAACCATTCTTGGCTACAACAGAAGCCATCATCAATGTGAAAATAGGCAAGACAGATCTCCATCTGGGAGATATTATCATGAAGTTTGAGGTGGATAACATGCTGAATAGACATACACTGGATGGTCATACTTTTTCCATTGATCATGCTTCAGAAGATGATGAAGAGGAGGAAGTGAAAGAGGAGTTACTGAAAGATGATCCGCTGGAGATTTCTCTAACTCTAGTTGAGAGTGAGTATGTGTACTTGAAGGAAGATACAATTGGGTATGCTAAGATGCTGGATTCTAGTGTACAAATGGGACTTATGGTTGCTTTTGTGAGCCTTGATGAGGAGAAATTAACAACACCAAAAGCTGCTGCGAATCATCTTAACCCTTGGAGCGAGCTGAGAGCTCCAAAGGTGGAACTCAAAACACTTCCAGCAGGGCTAAGGTATGCATTTCTAGGTCCTAAGTCTACTTATCCCGTGATCATCAATGCTGAATTGAACAATGCTGAATTGAAAAATGCTGAGTCTGCCTTACTTTTGTGTGAACTAAGAAAGTATTGTAGAGCAATAGGCTATTCGCTAGATGACCTTCCTGGTATCTCACCTGACCTTTGTATATCGAGGAATTCTATAAAACATTAGAGGAGGTTAAACCCGAATTTAAAAGATGTTGTAAAGAAGAAGATAATGAAACTTCTAGAGGCTGGAATAATCTATGTTATTTATGATAGTATTTGGGTTAGTGTTGCGCATGTTGTGCCTAAGAAGGGTGGGGTAACAGTAGTGAAAAATGATAAGAACGAGCTGATCCCCACTAGATCTGTGGCTGGTCATAGAATGTGGATAAACTATTGGAAGTTGAATGCTGCAACTAGGAAAGATCTTTTTCCTTTGCCATTTATTGACCAGATGCTCGAAAGATTGGCTAACCATCCAAACTACTGCTTTTTAGATGGTTATTTAGGTTTTTCCAGATTCCGATTCATCCAGACGACCAGGAGAAAACCACATTCACATGTCCATATGGCACTTTGCTTGCCACAGAATGCCATTCGGTTTGTGCAATGCGCCCGCCACTTTCTAGTGGTGTATGATGTCTATTTTCACTGACATGATTGAAGATATAATGGAAGTATTTATGGAAGATTTATTTGTCTATGGATCTTCGTTTTCTGTTTGTCTTAATAATTTGTGCAGGGTGTTTAGGCGGTGCGAGGAAAAGGATCTTGTTCTAAATTGGGAAAAGTGTCATTTTTTTGGTCAGAGATGGGATTGTTCTTAGCATAATATTTCAAAAAAGGGTATTTGAGGTTGACAAGGCTAAGATCGAGGTGATGATGAGTTTACAACCACCTGATTCAGTCCAAGGGATCAGAAGTTTTCTAGGTCATGCATGATTCTACAGGAGGTTCATTCAGGATTTCTCCAAGATTGCTAAGCCTTTGACTCGTTTGCTCTGCAAGGATACAAAGTTCGTTTTGACAGTGAGGGCTTGGAAGCTTTTCATACTATCAAAGGGGCATTAGTAAGCGCGCCAATGTCCAACCACCTGGCTGGGAATTGCCTTTCGAAGTAATTTGTGATGCCAGTGACTACGCAGTAGGAGATGTCTTGGGACAGCGAAAAGAGAAGAAGCTTCATGTTATCTATTATGCGAGCAGGACAATTTATGATGCACAACGCAACTATGCCACTACTGAGAAAGAACTTCTGGCCATTGTGTTTGCTTTCGAGAAGTTTAGATCCTATCTTGTTGGGTCTAAGGTCATAGCTCATACAGACCACGCTGCATTGAGATATCTTCTCTCGAAGAAGGATGCATAACCAAGGTTGTTGCAATGGATTCTCTTGCTGCAGGAGTTTGAATATGTGATTAAAAGACAAGAAAAGGGATTGAGAATGGAGTTGCAGACCATCTATCAAGACTGCGAGTGGAAGAAGAGTTACCTTTGGCTGATACTCTTCATGTGGAGACTGTTTATGCAGTGAACATCCAGTATAATGATTGATATGTGGCTGTCAAAGATTAAAGCATTCCAAAGGTGCCTTGGTTTTCAGAGATCCCAACTACTTGGCTGCAGAGCAAGAACCACTCAAGTTTACTGGGAATGACAAGAAGAAGTTCTTAAAGGACATCAGACGTTACCTTTGGGATGAGCCATATTTGTATAACCATTATGCTCACAATGTTTTCAGAAGGTGTGTCACTGAAGAAGAGATTCCAGATATTCTTTTCCACTGTGACGTTTCCAACTATGCTGGACACTTTGCTGCGAGAAAAATTGTTTCGAAGATTCTGCAATCTGGTTTCTGTTGGCCTAAAATGTTTTAGGATGCTCATACCTTTGTCTCAAAGTGTGATGCATTTCAGAGACAAGGAAATATCAGCAAAAGAAATGAGATGCCTCAGAATTTTATCTTGGAAGTTGAGGTGTTTGACGTGTGGAGCATCGATTTTATGGGTCCATTTCCATCCTCCTACAACAATGAGTTCATCACTACAAGAAATATGTACATTCTTAGCTCACGATAAACGCTATAGTAGGGTTTTTATAGCAAATTCATAAATGCTATGTATGCTGCAGCCATCGTAGGTACTCCTCCTACAATAGCATTTTTTAATGCTACGAAATGTGCATATACGATAGCAATATTTGAATGATGTAATTAACTTGATTATAGCACTACTATTTCGTTACAAATTGATTACGATTCATATATTCTTGTTATGATAGGTCTTTCTACAATTAACCAAAAATAATTATAATTAAATAAAATAATTAAACCAAAATTGTTTTATAATTGAAAATAATAAATTTTATTTATAAATTATAATTAGTTTACAGATTAATTTTGGTTTACAAAACTAAACAAGAAATTAAAAAATAAAATCAAACCACTACAATTTTTCTAAATCGGTTTACACTAAACCAAATCTAAAAAAAAACCTAAACTTAAAAAAAAAGACCTAGCCGCCTCCTCCATAGCCTTTCCTCCTCCAGCCGGCACAAGACTTGCCTCCTCAAGCTGTCATTGGTCTTGCCTCCTACAGCCACCAGGAACCTCCCCTCCTCCACCTATCTTTACCAAGAAAAAAACAGATTAATGATAGAGTAACAAAGAGAAGAAGATACACAGATACAAAAAAGGGAGATTTGGAGCCACACTCAGAGGATGAGCAATTTTGGGTGAGTTGAAGAGGAGGAGAGGAGGTCTAGAGTTGTAGCGATGGAGTCAGACACACAGCATCGGAGACTGACACGCAGCGTTGAAGATGAACACGCAGTGGTGGAGTCGGACGCGCAGCGGGGGAGTCGGAGACGCAGCGGATCGAGAATGAGATGAAGAGAAGAGATGAGAGTGTCTACTGAAGAAGAAGATGAAGAGAATCAGAGTCGTGGAGAGAGAGAGAGAGAGAGAGAGAGAGAGAGAGAGAGAGAGAGAGAGAGAGAGAGAAGAGAGAAGAGAGAGAGAGAGAGAGAGCGAGAGCGAGAGAGAGAGAGAGAGAGCGAGAGAGAGAGAGAGAGAGAGAGAGAGAGAGAGAGAGAGAGAGAGAGAGAGAGAGAGAGAGAGAGAGAAAATGAGAAAATCAAAATTAAAAATTAAAATGAATAAATCTCAACCTTTAGATCTAAGTTAATCCAACGGCTTAAAAGTGTGATCCATGTATCTCAGTCTGATTGGCCAGAAAATTTTGCCTTTCTTTATTTTTATTTTTATTTTTGTTTTATCCTTCATTATTTGATAATTTTGTTTTATAAATAATTTTTCTTAGGTATATCTTATTTCAAAAAATTATATTTTTAATTCATAATTTAAGTTTAAAGTTTTTTTGAACATAACAAAGAATTGATGATTAAGTTTGAAAATATTAGATTAATATGAAGTTCATAATTTTGGTAATAATTTTTAAAAATTTTATTTTTACACAAAAATATGATTTATAATTCGTTTATAAATTTGTATGTTTGATTCAAAAGTTGAAAGTTTTTAATTTAGATTTTATGGTTTATAGAAAAATTATGAGTAAGAGTAAAGTTTAGTTTTGTGATTAAGATTGAGATGTTGGAATATGAGGTTTAGGGTTAAAGTTTAGTATTTTGGATTAAAGTTAGGAAAATAATAGATTTGAAGACTAGATATAACATTTTTAGTTTAATTTTTAATAATTTGGATTTGAAGTTTATATTTAGAGTATTGAATGTATAGTTTATGTTTGAAGTTAGGATCTATTTAGGATATAGAGATTGATTAAATATTGATATGTGTTTAGGAAATTATATTTTAAGATTAAGAAGATCTAATTTTTAGTTTAATTTATGATTTGAAGTTATAATATAAAAATACTAGATTTTTAAGGGTTGTCTTTAGAGTTTAGGTTTTAAAACTATGTTTAAGGTTTAGGGGTTCAAATAGTTTTTCTTAGCATTATAAAAATGCTATTATATGTTTTTGATAAAATTACTGAACCCGCTTAAATAATATATTTAGCGCTTAAATCAAATTTATTTCTAAGTATTGGCGGAATCAGTGATTTATCATCCCGCTCACTAATTTTTAAAATAGCATTAATTAAGTGCTATTTTAGGTTTTCGTTTATCATAGCGTTTATCCAACGCTATTGTATAGTACATCAATTTTTAAATCATTTACGATAGCAGTTGAGTAAAATGTGCTATAACAATATGATATTAATGTAGGCTTTTTTGTAGTGCATTATCGTTGCTGTTGACTATGTCTGTAAGTGGATAGAGTCAATAGCAAGTCCTACAAATGATGCTAAAGTGGTTGTGAAGATGTTCAAGTCTATCATTTTCCAAGGTTTGGAGTGCCTAGTGTGGTGATCAGTGATGGAGGATCACATTTTATCAACAAAGTGTTCGACAACCTTTTCAAGACAAATGGTGTGAAAGACAAAGTGACTACTCCATACCATCCTCAGACAAGTGAACATGTTGAAATCTCCAACAGAGAGATCAAGAACATCCTGTAGAAAACTATTGGAACAACCCAAAAAGACTGGTCAACCAAGCTTGATGATGCTTTGTGGGCATACATGACAGCCTATAAAACTCCTATTGGCACAACTCCATTCCATTTTGTCTATGGAAAACCGTGTCACCTTCCGGTAGAGTTAGAATACAAAGCAGCTTAGGAAGTTAAACAGCTGAACTTTGACTTGAAACCTGCAGCTGAGAGAAGGATGATTCAACTCAATGAGTTATATGAGTTCTGAAATCTTGCATTCGAAAACTCCAAGGAGCGCACTAAGGCTTATCATGACAAGAAGATCATTCCAAGAACCTTCGCTGCCAACGATCAGGCCGGTCGATCTTGTCGGACAATGAAACAAAGAAAAAAAAGCTAATGGGGAGGAGATTGGGTAACGCTTAAGAGACTGGTCGATTTTATGCTGATCGTATCACCTAGATCGGTCGATCTTCTCCGTTCTCAGCTCGACGACGAAACAAGAAAAAGAATCGAATGGGGTGGAGATCTGGGTGCATTGTAGAGACTGGTCGATCATACGAGATCGGTCGATCTATCAACTGCGACCGGTCGATCTTCAAACAGGTAAGTGGTTCGATTGATTATTTTTTGTTTTAAACTGGTATACTCTTCACTTATTTTAAACCAATCGAACAGCCTCTTTAATATCAATTCACAACTTTGGTCGATCTTCATCCTCTCCCTCACGTGTTCTTCATCCCCAAAACCCATAAAGCTTTACAAAACCCTAACTCTCTTGATTTCTCACCGATTTTAACAATTTTTGAGCCTAATCCATACGGTTTCGCGAGCTCATTCTGAATCTATCACTCTTTCCCTCGATCTGCAAAGGTATGAAACTCTACCTCCACTTTTAGAGTTCGAAAATACAAAGGTAAAGGTGAAATTTTCAAGTTTATTAGGTTTTTTTTGGCTTGAATCGTGTGTAAGTTATGAGTTTACGATCGGTTTCGTGCATAACCCATGTCCAAATTCCTTGTTTTAGGTTAGATTTAGGATATGTTCTAAAAAATAATAATAAAAAAAATAATAATACAAATATAAAAAAAAATCAAAACTAGGAATGAGAGTAGTCACTATGCTGATTGCTTGCTGCTTATTGTTTTTTTTTAAATATGGCATTGCCCCTCTGATGAGACTACATTGTCATTGTGTTGCATTCTAAAACTCATTGGTGATTAATTTTGATTTTTCAGAAAGGCTCGAAAAGGTGAGAAGAAGCAAAAACCTCTGAAAGTAGTCTAACGAATATCAAAGCAGAATAAGGATAAGGGTAGGGTGATGCATTCACTTGTGATGATCAGCATCTCGAAAACACAGCAGGCCCCATGGCCTCGACCTGATAAAAACACTCTTTGAAGGTGTGGGAAGAGAAAAAATGGCCAAAAACGAAGTGACCAGCCTTACGAGCTACATTAACCGTAAGCACACTGATTTGTGGGCTTTCCACAACTCCATCTTTTACAATGGATTGGTGAGATTGGAAATCAAGCCTACAAATTTCATTTGCGATGAAACGATTTAACGGATGGGTATTTTGGATGAGGTCAAACAAATGTGGAAACATATGGGATTAGGCACCCTTGGTTATCAACCAGATGCCCTCTATCATGAGCTTGTCCGACAGTTTCTCGCTTCAGCATAGCTTCGTTATGAGAACGAAGCATTACCAGTTGCCAGCCAGGGCACGCTTTCATATCTCTCCAGTGGGGTTCTTTATACGATATTTATCCTTGAGATTTGTGTTTTATATGGCTTTGAGACATGTCATGAGAGTTGCCCATTGGAAACGTTTGATGATACAAAACTGCTGTTGGACCATATTAGATATCGTTCTTATATGGCTGGCAAGTCAAAGATCACTTTGATTTGCAATCCAATCTTGAGAGTTGTGGCAAAATATTTAGGTATTCTTATATGGAGCAAAGATGAGACAAATGCATTGACAGCTGATGAGCTTCTACTCACTCATAATGGGCTTCCTCCTGAGCTACACCATGTGTATACCAGACCACTTCCTTCAGATCTGACAGTGAACATGGAGTGTTGTTTGCTGATATGTTGGTGGGAAGGAAGTTTCATGGGCTGAAGGCCACTTCAAAGAAGACATAGCAGATTGGGAGTCTTTTAACGGATATTCAATTTTCATGAGATAGATTTATCAAAGACAGAAAAGAAGGAGGAGGGATTAGCCTTCGATGAGAAACACTTCATGAAATCTGAGATCCTCTGTTCTGGTTTTATCTACCAACATATTGTTGCTGGTAACATCTTTCAGCAGTGCAAGCTTCCACAGCCGGATATCACCGCTTTGACATCTCATGAGAACATGACATTCTTATCACCTCCTGAGCTACACTACCCTTTCCCATCTTCAGCTTCAGACCAAGGTGGTTCTTCAGTTTCAGATCCAGCTCAGAGGCAGAGCGAAAATTGCTTTGTTCATGCTTCTACCATGGAGTACCTTCCACCAGCTTATACCGGTCAGTTTGACTTCCCACCACCACCACTCGAGGGCACACCACAGGAGCAGTTTGCATGGACTGCAGATTCACAAATGAAACTATTGACGATAATGCAGCAGCTGTGGGGAGCTTTCGCGAGGACCAGAGGCCTACCACCTCCTTTGGCACCACCAGCTGCAGTCCCATCTGACATTTCTACTGAGACTACTACAGAAATTCCTAATGTTGCTGGACACATGTACACCGACAGTGCAACTCATGCTCTGTCCCGGTCCTCGTCTGCGCCTAGGAAGGTGTGCATCATGCTTCGTATCTGCTGTTCCCTCTTCTGCTCCTTCTGTTGCCCCCTCTACAGCTGCAGTGTCGCTGTCCCTGTATCCAGCAACATCAGGAATGTCTGTAGTAGTCTCAGTAGAAATGTCAGATGGGACTACAGCTGGGGTGCTAAAGGAGATGGTGGGCCTCTGGTCCTCACGAAAGCTTCCCACAGCTGCTGCATCATCGTCAATAGCTTCATCTGTGAATCTGCAGTCCATGCAAACTGCTCCTGTGGTGTACCCTCTAGTGGTGGTGGTGGGAAGTCAAACTGACCGATATCAGCAAACAACACTCCCATGTTCACTGTCAACTCTGATGGGAGTGGTATGGGATACACACGGTGTAGCTCAGGAGGAGGCCCATAATGAATGAGTAGAAGCTCATCAGCTGTCAATGCATTTGTCTCATCTTTTCCGCATATAAGAAGACCTAATATTTTGCCACAACTCTCAAGACTGGATTGCGAATCAAAGTGAGCTTTGACTTGCCAGACTTAAGAACAAGATCCATATGGTCCCACAACATTTTTGCATCATCAAACATTGACAACGAGCAACTCTCATGACATGTCTCAAAGACACATAAACACACAAATCTTAAGGATAGATATTTTATAAAGAACCCCACTAGAGAAATATGAAAGTGTACCCTAGCTGGCAACTGGTAATGCTTTGTTCTCATAACGAAGCTCCGCTGAAGCGAGAAACTGTCAGACAAGCTCATGATATAGGGTATCTGGCTGATAACCAAGGGTGCCTAATCCCATCGGTTTCCACATTTTTTTGACCTCATCCAAAATACCCATCCGTTGAGTCGTTTCATCGCAGATGAACTTTGTAGGCTTGATTTCTAATCCATTGTAAAAGATGGAGTTGTGGAGAGCCAACGGATCAGTGTGCTTATGGTTAATGTATCTCGTAAGGCTGGTCACTTCGTCCTTGGCCATTCTATCCTTCCCACTCCTTCAAATAGTTTTTTATCAGATCGAGGCCATGGGATTGCTGTGTTTTCGAGCTGCTGATCATCAGAAGTGGATGCATCAGCCTTATCCTTATTCTGCTTTGGTGTTCGTTTGACTACTTGCGGTTGGTTTTAGTGGTAAAACCTGAGTACAAGTTTTTGGCGCCTAAGCATGGGGGAGTTAATGTTTTGAATTTTTATTGCATTATAACCTATGGTTTCAAATGTTTTTCGAGTCTTTTGGTGTTTTAAAAGTCTTTTCAGGTTGGAATAGTTTTGCAAGGATTTTTGGGTATAAGAAGTATGGATTAGAGCAAAACATGATGAAATTGGCATTTTAAGGCAATATCGGTCTATCTCTCACTTGAACTGGTCGATCTGTGAACAAGAGCACACCAAAAAAGAGCGAATGAGGAGGAGATCGACAAAGAAAAGAGAAGTTGGTTGATCTCCATTAGCTCTGGTCGATCTTGGACCCGGTCTGCGCGAGCAAAAACCAGATTTTTTTGTTTAATTGAAATTTTGAGCCGATTTAGCCTAGGGATTCGTGCCATATGTGTTCAGGCCTATTTTCAGTTTTCGTACCAGTTTTTCATAGTACATTACTTTTACATTGGGTTTGCTTTGGCTCGGGAGATTGTAAGCATTAAGGAGAAGAAAACTATACTCTTTATAGAGAAGCTTTTCTGAACCCTCGTTGTATTCTATTTTATCAATGGATCATTCAGTTATTCTTTGTGTTCTTCATTCTACGTCTGAGTAATCCATTAGTTAGGCTAGGGCTGAATCAAAGGAATCCATGAATCATTGAAACCGATATGTTAGATAGGGAATAAATCATCATCTAGATTAATCTCATTGCTTGAACTGAATTGCACACCTAGTTCATGATCTCTAGGATGTTTAATGCACCGAGAGTGATTGTTTAAACTCTTGAAACATATCTAGATGAGCAAGTAATTGTAACCGATGGAAGTTGTTGTTAGGAAACTTGTGAAAAATCAAACAAGTTATTATGCATGTTTAGGATTCTAAATTCAACATAAGTTAGTATTTAGATTACTAAAACATATGATTTAGTAATGTGGAAGTAGACTAAATTACTTGAGTTGTATGTGTTTAAGAACGGTTGTTAATCACATTCCTTATTTAATATTTATTTCGTAATTGATGTTTCCCTGAGAATTGTCCAATGCCTAGCGTTTTAATCAATAAGTTTAATTTCGTTTACATTCTGTTATTTACATTTATCGCAATTGAGGCCACAAAAACAAATTCTTTTCATTCTAGCTTGATTCTTCTCTCCTAGCTTCATAGTGCAACATTGGTCTCTCAGGAATTTGATCCCTATATACTACCGCACACTCTCGTGCACTTGCGGTTGGTTTTAGTTGTAAAACCTGAGTACATGAAGTTTTTGAAGAGTATAGATTTCTTCTCCCTAATGCTTACAATCTCTAGAGCCAAAGAAAATTCAATGTAAAAGTAACATACTCCGAAAAACTGATAAGAAAACTGAAAATATAGGTATGAACACATCTGGCACGAATCCCTAGACTTAACCGGCTCAAAAATTTAATTAAACCAAAAAAAGGTTTTTGTCGCGCAAACCGGGTCCAAGATCGACCAGAAGATCGACTAGAGCTAATGGAGATCGACTGATCGACCAACTTCTCTTTTCTTCGTCGATTTCCTACCCATTCGCTCTTTCTTTTGGTGTGCGCTTGTTCTTAGATCGACCAGTCCAAGTCAGAGATCAACCGATCTTGCCTTAAAACGCCATATTAAACATGTTTTGCTCTGATCCTTACTTCTTGTGCCCAAAATTCCTTGCAAACCTATTCCAACTTGAAAGGACTTTTAAAACACCAAAAATACTCGAAAAACACTTGAAACCATGGGCTAGAATGCGTCAAAAACGCAACACATCAGTTACTGTATATAAATACCTTTATTAAAAAAATAAACTCTAATGTTATTGGTTCTTGAATTTATAATTTTTGTCACTAAGAGATTTTGAAATCCTCTGTTGTTCAATTAAATATCTGAATACAATATTTCAAATCTTTTGTTATTCATGATAGATAGAATTTTACTATCTATTTGACTTGAAATATTTTTATTGGATTTGAATTTGTGTGTAAAACAGTTCAATCAAAGACTGACCTTTCACCTTGAGATTTTATAAGCCAATTTTTTTCTAAAATTAAAATTTAACGTAACTAATCTTATCTGATGAACAAAAAACAGATAAAAATTAATAAATAAACATCAACAATACAAATCCTGACGCGAAGCTTGTCATACTCATATATATGTCTAATAAAGACAATAGAAAAAACAACTTTGTTCTTAAACCCAGATGTGAAATGTTATTTTCTCGTGTATTAGTGATTATACAGTTCCCAGGATGTTTAGGTATTTCAATTCAGTTTATATTATTACTACCTCCGTTTCGATTTAGTTGTCATTCTAGGAGATATTTTTTCGTTTCAAAATAAGTGTCGTCTATACTTTCAATGCAAAATTTATTAACTTTATCTGTTATTCTACTTTTTATTGGTTGAAATATGGTTAAATGTATAGGTAATTGTATTTTTATCCAGAAAATATATAAAATTAAATGTTTTCTTAATATGTGTGCATAAACCTAGAATGACAAGTAAAGTAAAACGGAGGTAGTATAACGTTTTTAAAAACTTCAAATTAGAATTTTAGTATAGAAATCAAATGATATCATATTGATTTTATAAATACTTTGAGAAGGATTTACAAATTTGAATGAATCATGTTTCTAAATTCTATCTTTTAAATTGTAAATTGAACTTTTAAAATCTCATCTATTTCAAATCTAATAGAATTGATTTAAACTACTGCAACCAATAACACCCAAGTAAACTTCATTAATTAAGATGAAATCATTATTTTCCTATTTCGTACGATGAATGTATTCTTTTGTCATTGATGAATGTTTTCAACAGGCGAACTTTGGTTTATTTATTTTTAGCCAAGATGTATAAAAGGAAAAATGCATCATATAACACAATTTTTTTAATTCATCAGATAACCATAAACAAGCTATGGTTAGAAAATGTTCCATGTTATTTTTCAATATGACTAAAATGCTCTCTTTCCCCAAACACTTTTTGTATGTGCAACAGATGAAACACTTCAGAAGAATAAAATTAAAGAGAAGAGACTTTGGGCCGAGAGTTGAGATTGTCGGTATCTTGGCATTCAGGGTTTCATCGGTGGATTTCAGATTGCGACCGCATTTTGAAGGAAGCGATTTTACAGACATTCAAAGATCAATTATTGCAGATTCGATGGGAAGGAGAAAACGACGGTGGGATCAAGAGTATCCTACAATCTTGTGTAAGGTGGTGACAAGCAATAAGACGGTGACGAGTGTACATTGATGACGAGTGTACGATGATTGTAGCAAAGGAAGAAAATGTTAGCACTTAAATTAAATTGTTTTCCCATTGTAAATGATAGGTATGTGGTTTTGTTTAACTAACAGATGGAAAACACGGCGGTCTATCTTAAAG
The DNA here is from genome assembly GCA_905132765.1 of Moricandia arvensis. NCBI lineage: Eukaryota > Viridiplantae > Streptophyta > Magnoliopsida > Brassicales > Brassicaceae > Moricandia > Moricandia arvensis. Next base: position 18,792 of record CAJHQP010000734.1, on the reverse strand, counting down.
TCGTATTTAATTGTCGATAACCAATGTACTATACTATAATGGGATGTATTACGAGTAGTATTGTCCAATGCTTGAGGTTTCCAATTGTATTTATGTGTTATATACTATGCATATTGGTAGGGTAGTATAGAGGCGTCTACCATTGGGTGTTTTAATGCAAATAATATAGTAACCTTAGTTGTAAGAGAGTATTGTATACTGAATTTCATGTGGTTAACATGGGTATTGCCTTTGTTCTATGATGACCCTCAATTAGTATGACATACATGAACTGAAATTGTGTATTCTTTGATTATATACTATTCTGTTGTTTAGGTATTATAGTATAATACATCTAACTAATGATGTCTTTGTATAACTGTGAACTAGCCAGTTTTAAAACTAGGTTAGTATGCTATATTTCACATGGTAATATGTTTTCCTGAATCTATATTGATCCAAAGTTTGTATGGTATCCGTAAACTGGAAATGTTTATTTTCTCTGTTTTATTTTATTATATGCTTTTGTTTTAAAAGTACTGTTACACAATTAGTATTAATTTGTCTATGAACTAGCCTATGTTAAAACTACTTAGTATGATATGTGACTCATGGGGATGTGTTTGCAACTATGCTTTCTCAGTTATGTTTATATTTGTACATCAACTTTGTCACAACTGTGTGCAATGTTGAAGGAGTAGGAGAAATCCAACATCAAAAGCGAGGTAAGACGTTAAGCATTGAGCTTTCTAAAGATAAAAATTGGATGTCATATTGAATTGGAGAAGATGAATACTGATTCGTAGAATATTATATTCTATATTTTTGGTTATGAAAAAAATAGAATATAGTATACTTCATGGCAATATAAACAGTTGGATGTTTTTGTTATGAATAGTCTGGTATAGAGTTTACTAAAACAAACTCTAAGTTCAAGGAAAACACAAATTTTTCACATTTTTTCTCTTCCAACAACAAATATGTACACAAGTATAATTTTATACATTATAGTAGACTATCTATGTTATGATTATAATATCTATTAATTTATAACAATATTATATTGTTGTATTTCTCTCCCTCTCTCTCTCACTCATTCAAAGCATTTCGTGTTAACGAGTAATCGTTTTATACTCAACATTTCTTTATTTTTTACAAAAGTAATAAATTTCCGAATACAATATGAAAAGTGTTCAAAGACAACTTGTTACGACCAAATAATTATTTTTATTATTTCAATACACTAATTCTTTAATTTTCTGTAATTAAACAATGCAGTGGTTCAATTTTTCTCTTACCATTTAAATGATCAACTCTAGCTTTTTTATTCATTTTACAGTGTATACAAAAATTACATGTTAGTTGATGATCTCACATTTAGATATTTATTGTGGTTTCAAATTATATCTTTTTAACTCGTTATAAGACTTCATGACCTCATACAAAATATTGTCTACATCTAATAATATTTTGATCATTATTTTAAAAAAAAATCCAATCTTGTTTATCACGGTTGTATTTATTTACATTTCATATTATTATTTATTATAAATAAATTCACAAATCTATGAAAAATATTTAATACTTTATTGTCGTACAAATGGAAATATTTAAACATTTATTGTTAAAAATGTAATGTAGAATTTTGGTTGCATTATTATATTTACAACACTTAGCCTCAGCCTTTACAATAAGCTGTGCAACGACAAGATCCCTTATCTTCTTTAGAACAACCACCACCAGAATCGGGCCCGTACTGCTTGATACACGTGTCCAAACATTTTTTGTTGACACAAGTTGGCATCGGTATTTTATAAATGCAAAACTTTCTTTCCTCTTTTTGCGCATATGCCATCCTTTCTGTTAAACATAAAAATCTCAAATTATATATCTATATATATATATATATACACGTAAACTTAATTCAATTTATATAACTTTTTTCTAAGAAAAATTGTCAAAAATATTACTTTTCTTGTACCACTTTTCAAAAATACCTTAATCACTTTTACCTTTATTTTTTAAGAGGAAAAAACACACTTATAACCCTTGGGTTAATTAATCTAAAACTTAGGGTTTAGAATTAAGGGGTGGGGGTAGGATTTAGAAATATAAAATTTAGGATTTTAATTAATTTAAAAAAAAAAAATTGTCTCTTAGAAAATGGTATTTATGAAAATGTCTATTTAATGAAGGTAAAAGTGAAAAATGGTACAAGGAAAATGATATTTTTGAAAATTCCCCTTTTTCTAAACTATAAAAACTTATTTATCAACAAAACCTTCTTAGTATTTTAAGCATTATAAACAAAAAGAAAAATATATATTTTGTCAGTAAATAAGGAATGATTATATGATTTTATGAAAATGTCAATTTTAATTTTGTGAATAAATATGTATAAGAATATTTTGCATATTAATAAAAATTATATATAACAATTTTGATGTTTAAAGAAAAAGTTCTGTATGTATTGGAAAATATAACATATTAACTATAAATTTTATAAATATAATTCAAAATATCACATAAATTGACATAGGATCTATAGTTCATCCATCTTATGAAAAATATTGGTTAACATCTTCATATGTGCAAGAACAAAATGTAAAGAAATAGATGATAAAACAATGAAAATATTTAGAATTGTTTAAACATATTAGTTCTTCATTATGTATAAAGAGTATACGTTTAAAAAAACAAAAAAACTAAAAGTGTACTAAAATAGGAAAAATCTCTTAAATACACTAGGGATGATCCTGTTAAGTTTAACACAAAAAGTTTTGATTTGGTTTTCTATATTTCTAGACTTATAGGTGTTTTATGAATTTTCCACAAAAGAGATAATTTAATACTATATTTTATATAGTAAAAAAATTTTTATATGGGGTTCACAGTATATTAAAGATAAAATTTTAAGGATTTATGTATTATTACCAATTTATTATAAAATGAGTATATGCAATATATAAAGATATAAATACAAACCTGGTGAGAGAACAATGAAGATAGTTAAGAAGGTGAACAAGAGTTGAAGAGATTTCCTCATTTAAGATATTTTAAAAAATTAATTATTCTATTTGTTACAACAACAAAAAGAGGTATTCTTACATATATACACAATAGAATTATCTAATTTAAGCAACTCACGTTATTATGTTCCGATTTAAACGAATCTAATTTAGGAAGATTCCAAGTTTTTTGCTCATGAATATGTGAAAGCTATAAACTCTTCCATTCTCCTATAAGTAAATAGGATGATGCGTGTTCTATGCGCGTGAAAATAATTTTGATGCTCTCAAAAAGTTATTGCTATTTTGAGAATTATGAATTTATTTAAGAGGAATGTCAATAAAATACTTTATCAAATATTACTACTTCAATATAATATTTATTATGTGGCCACACAAAATAATATGGGTAATGTCTTTGTTCTATGGTGACCCTCAGTTGGCATACATGAACTGAAATTGTGTATTTCTTTTGCTCTATACTATTTTGTTGTTTAGGTATTATATATAGTATAGTACATCTAATGAATGATGTCTTTGTATAGATGTGAACTAGCCAATATTATAACTAGGTTAGTATGATATTTGTTTCATGGTAATATGTCTGTCTAAACTATTTGGATCATATGTTAGTGATATGTTATATTTTTTATAGGTTTTGAGTATCTTATTTTAGTTCATATAAGTCACTTTAGGATTCATTTAGATGTATATATTGTATCTATGTGTTCATTTGCATTTGTCAAGGGCTAAAGTGCATCTTTGATTAATTTGGGGTGAAACCATGACGTTATTCTTGAAAATTACAAAGTTTTTGGCCAATTTCAAAACCATTAAGAGACAAAGGACCATTTGGACATTAAATGGAAGTCTGGAATGTTCAATCAAAAGTCTAGGGTTGATTTGTGAGGACGTATGTGTTATTTCAAGAGTATTGGGGTCAATTTGATAATAATATACAAAAGAATAAGGACCAGATTTGAAAACACACCAAAGTGGGCATTGTTGTTTCGACTCTCGAGCTTTCCACCGATGAGAATATGATGGTCGAGACATAGAGAGAAAGGTGATGACAGAGGTTTATGTTGATGGAGACGCTTGGACCGGTGCTCTCATGGTGGAAGGTCGCAGATCGATCGATGAATGGAAGGTTTTTGTTCTATAGTTCCTTAAAACTAAAGGAATCATACACAAGCAATGTTCCTTATAAATGGTGCAATTTTTAAGGAATGAGTAGGAATTGATTATTCCCCTTAATTCCATATGTCACCATTTAGACTCTATATGTTTCACAATAGTATGAATATTTTCTCATATATCGTATATTTGTACACATAGTTATATTTTAAAAAGTGTTTTGATTAAAACTATCGTATTAACACTTTTGTACTATTAATAATTATATTAAATACATATTATTATATTTTGTCAAAAAAAATTATTTCAATATGTTTCAAAAATATGTTTTGAAAGTTTACTGATTATAATTAATTATTAATAATCTTAAGGATTAAAATGTAAATTAGTAATTTAAAAAAATTGAGGTGACTGTTGGAGTAACACACTTATCCCTTTATTTTAAGAGTGATTATGCTTTAAAATGAGGGGGTTTGTTGGAGATGGATAACCTAAGACTAAGAGAACAAAAATCATAAACTAAGCTTAGTTTTACCCTAATTTCTTTTGTTTTACACTTGAATCTTGCTTCGTTTAAAGATTTGTTTTGTAAATTTTGTTTATATCTCTCTGAAATGTTGATTATTCATCAATCTATCATGGGGTTTGTGTGGTTTCATGAAGATTAATGAGAAGAAGATTTAAATTTTTTGGGTCTAGTAAATTAGGGTGATTAGTGCTTGATTCATGATGTTATGTGCTTAATCTATATGATATTTACTTGATGATGTGCTTAATGCTATATTAAGATTGGAAAATCATAATCAAGATTATAAGTTGTTTCATGCACGGAAAGTATTTGATAAAATGTTTAAATGAACTAATAAATGTGCTTTACTTGCTTAGCCAACTAAAGTTGATGCTAGAGTTGTTTAGTGGCTAGTGGGACTTGTTTTATGCATGCATGATGGTAATTAAAACCAATGGAAATTGGTGTTAAGAATTTAATTAGCATATGAGTTATTGCTATGGAAATGGATTAGCTCAAATTAGTGATCTTAGGCCTAAAGATTAGCAATTGTTGATTGTTTGAGAATCATGAGATAATATTTAGTCATTCTAATCAATAACTTGACCCAATAGCTAGTCTTTTTTTTCTTCACCGGCTTGACTTGTGTTGACTTTCCCATCTTTCATAGTATAGATCAAAATTCTTTTTGTATTTGCTTAGATTAGAGAAACTTGTGTATATTTGGTGTTGTAGATCTCTAAATTTCTGTTGATTTGATCCTAAAGTGCTATATTGACATAGCATACCATTTGGTATTGTTGGCACAATAGGTTAATTTGTATGTGTTTGAATGCTTAATCAATTTGGCAATGTTGTTGATATTATGCGTTTTACCACATGTCAATTAACTTAATGTTCTCGCTACCACAATCGAATGGTATATCGATTATGCACTTTAGGATTAAATCCACAGAGAACTAGTGATCAGCAACACTAAGAATACACAAATCTCCTTAATCTAAGCAAATAGAGAGGTGAAATGATATCTAAACTAACGAAATAGAAAGGCAACTAATAGCTACTGCTAGATAAAAACTAAGTAAGACAAGCTCTTGGGTATGGTAATTGATCAGAGATGATTGACTTCAGACTTAGATACCAGACATAATCAACTAACAAGTGCTCTAAAGGTATAGATCGCATTCAAATAGATTAATCAACTTCCATAACAGAAACTCCAATCTGAATTAAACATCAATTTTTGTTGACCTAACACAATCAAGTATGTATAAATCACAAGTATACTAACCACTAGACATCTCAGGCATCAACTTTCGTTGGCCAAATCTGTAAAGGACAATACTATGTTCGTCCAAACGTTTCAACAAACACATTCCTGGCATGAAGTATCTTAAAATCTAGCATTAAGAACCCCTAGCAAGCTTGAAACAATGTTAATCTATTGTTAAACATTATCAATCATCCATCTTTCACTCTAATTTACTAACCCAAAAGCTCTAAAAACTGACCCACTAAGAAACCATGGAAATCCAAAAATCTGTCACCGATCCTTAAATAATCATGTTTAGAGAAGAGTACAAAATATATAAACAAAAGAAATACTTATATTAGATGCAAGAAATAGCTAGAGCTTTAGATCCAACAAGAGAAAAAAAAACGTGGCTCATGTAGCTTAGGTTTTTTATTGCCCTTAAGAAATATATAGACTATTAAAAAGTGGGTCAATCGCTAAACGCTAGGTTACAGAAAGCTGAACGCTATTTTCTGTGATTGGAGGTTGTGACAGCGTTTTGTTGAAACGCGTTTGGCGACTGCATTTCTTCTTCTTCTAAACACTTCTCCTTCTGCTTGACCTCCGGTATCCAGCTCCTATGTATCTGCAACTGTCCGCTGCAGGACCACCAGTGATCTGCTCGTCGTCTTGGTCACCTCCGGCGTCATGCGGTCTCGCCGCTGCCGTGCTGTCTCTTCCGATCCGTCATCAAAATTAAGGAGCAACGAGGCTGACTCGAGCGTTCAAGATAGAGCAATTAGATAAGCATGAAGCGGTCGACTGGCGCTCAGTTTCTAACGGAGCGAAGCTTGGGTCATTGGATCGAGTGCATTGGATTGAGGATGCTTGGGATCACCATTGATCGACTCAAGCTCTGTGGCTGTCCATGGCCAGTTTTGCCTATTTTGCGCATATGACCCCTGACATTTTGGGACGCTTCAACTTAACTTCCATTTGGTGAATAATAGTCCTTGATTTCGCCAATAACTCTTGATTATGCATTCCAGCCTTGTATATGCAATATGTACGAATGCAACACCTAATGCAACGTTTTTAAAATGACCAAAAACAAATACTAAAAACCGGTAAAAATGACACTCATATTTCCGGGGAACGTGTAAATTTATCACTAAAATTCAAACTTTCTTGAGATTTAATTTATTTTCTTCCGCTTTATTTTGATTTAATTGGTTATTAATTCCCTTCAAGTGATTGTCTTTTGCAAGGTATATTCACAAGAGAAGAATGTTATGTATCTTGACCGTGAATCAATGTTAAAGATGATTTTGGAGAGTCAAGAAAGGATGATATCTAGAAGTTCCATGTTTTGTGAAAGCTCATGAACAACCACCTAAATGGAGTATCAACCACATGGGGACCTTGGTCAAGAAGAACATTGTAAATATGAAAAGAGATACCAACCTTGGAACATGGAGTATGGCTATGGAGAATCCTATAATTCACCATCCTATAATGAATAGAAGACTTTGAACATGCTGAAAAATTGATTTTGGAAAGACAAAAGAAAATTAATGAGAAGATGGAAACCATGCTACATGTGGAATTGATCAACAACAAATGCACTCAAAAGATTGAAGAACAAGATGAAGAACTCCTTACAACACCAACATTTATAAAGAACATACCTTGGATATAGAAAATGATGTTAAAGAGGATGTTCAGCTCAAGGATGGATTTCAACAAAATGCTTAAGAATCTATACATGAGCTTGAATTACTACTTGAATGTTTAATTGATGAAGATCTTGTGATAAGATATGAAGAGCAAGCTGAACCAATTGCATTCATGGTTTTTTCATTAAGGAGGAAGGATGAAGAAGTAAGCTTGTTTGGAAGAGCCTTTGAAGAATTTTGTGATAATGGTGTGGTTGTTGAATACATAGAGAAGATAATAGATATCATTAGTTATAAATGAGTTCTCAATCAAAGAAAAAATGCATGGGAAGCTTATTTCCAAAAATGAAACAAAAGGTGAAGAGTCTACGGAGAATCAAGTATTTACATTAAAAAAAAAGAGCCTCTAGAAAAGGTCTAGAAGAAGAATCTCGAATTGAAAAAAAAATCCTTTGAGAAGCATCTTGGCATTCTCTTTACCAAGAATCAAGTGATTTTGTATATCATCACATTTCTTAATGGCATTATTGTGAGAATTATTAAATTCTCATACAAAAGAAGATAACATATCAAGCTTATTCCAACTTGAGAATCCATCCCTCACAAATTCAGGATATACATCATCTCTAAACAAATATCAACTTTTTGCTCCAATACACTATACTCTAGCCCATAACCACATAGTTCAAACCAAGCTAGATTGAATCGTCTTATTTTACCACTTATTAGTCCCCTTTCAAAGTTATGACCAAGTGGTTGACGTGGACCTCTAAGAAGGTACTTGCATCCTCCTTCTCGACCGACGGTGAGACACACAATGGATTCCGAGCTCAACATCGTCGTGGATGGGCTCAGTGAAGCTGTGGTGGGTTGATCTCACTGTTGTCCTCCAGCACAAGATTTTTCGTCCAAGTCGCCTCCTCTTCGTCCTCATCTCATCTCTGCAAAATCTCGTCCATCATCTCGGTGAAGCTGCGGTGGTTCAAGCTCGACGGCGCCATAGATAAAACTCGATGGCATCTGCAATCAAGAATCATGAATTTGCACATATGGTCCTTATATGTAAGTCTTTGATTTTACACCCCAAATTTCCTAAATGTGGAGATTTCACGTCGAAATAGTCCCAAACTTTTCAGTTATACACTCCAGTCCTACTTTATAAAACTATGTTCGTCATGATTACAAAAAAACATCTAAGTGCAAATCACTGTATTTGCATATAAGCATAATACAAATTACCAACACAAAAATTTCCATATGTACATGTCCTAGTCCGAGTCCATGTCCACGTCTAATCGCACATAAATAATCGTCCACAGACTTCCATTCATATGATTTTTTTCACAAAGACATATTTTGTCCATGGCATTTTAATCGTGCACATGAACTATGTCCATGACATTTTATGTTCAAACTTTAACTTGGATGTAATTTATTTATCAAACAAATATGTCTATGTCTTTTTCGTTTATACATTTTCTATCCATGTCCATCTCTTACGTTCAAACTTATTATCATCCATTTTCATACGTTTTTCCTATGTGCTATGTATAAAAATATCACAACACTATATCAAAAGTGGATACCAAAAAAAATTATTATAAAAAAGTATTTCATATACACCTTTAAAAATATAGAAAGGATAAAATAAATATTAATAATAAAAAACTATTAACTAAAACAGGTCCATAAACCACACTTATAATCTAAGACTACTTCACACATTTTCTATATTTGCTTGACAACAAACGGCTATTCTATTGCTCAAACTTAATGTGGCCTGGGTAACTTGACATAAATACAACAATCAATAAAATAAAGCTCTCTATGAAAATACTTCACAATCCTAGCTAAAGAGTCCGAAATTCCGTTATGCGCTCTTGGGATGTGAGAGATCCTGAAGTCCAAAAAACATATTTGCAGAGTCTTTATCGCTTCTAATTTTGTCGCAAAACTTGGACATGCATAAAGCTCCTTTATCATCGCTATCAGATCTTTGCAGTCCGTCCTAAAACTCTAACATGTTGAATGTTGAAGCATACTCTCCATTGCTCATCGCAGTGCTTCTACTTTGAATGCAAGGCAGTTTCTCGCCATCTAAGATTTTGCGTTTCCATAAGTTGAATCTTCCCCATGTTGTCCATCCAAACCCAACCGCAACCACTGAATTGAGCAGTGGAAGTCCATGAAAAATCCACCATGCAGATATTACCCAAGCTTAAGACTTGGATTACTCAATACTATGCTCTTGTGGAATTGGGGTTTTGCATTTCATTTGCATTAAACCATGCATGACATTCACTTTCCAGATAACGGACTAGCTCCAAAGGATCCATGTCTATCCCCCTAAGAGTTTATCATTCTAAACTTTCCAAATGTACCAGATTAACCAAGGAAAAGGATCCCTGTGTAATTCTGGTATGACAATTTTATGCTTTCTCTAGAAGAGATAATCCATGTTGGCATAAATACTCGATAGCCAGAATATGTTTGGACTCGATGGTGTCGCCAATAGAGACCATACTTATAAAGCTGGTGGACATTCGAAGATTGCACGAGTAACAGTTTCTTCAAGTTCGCCACATCTTGGACAATAATTATCGTATCGCATATTACAGCGTATCATGTTCCTTGTTACTGTCACATTTCTTGTTATCAGTTGTCACATAAGATGACATATATTTTAAAGTGCTTTTATTTTCCAATCAAAAGTTTGAAGTTTGCTTATACTAGGCTCCAGGACCTCCATCTCTTTATCACATCTCAATAAGTTGTGTGCTACCTAGTGCCCAGATTTAATTGTGTACTGGTTGTTTTTTTTGTAGTTCCAACAATAGGTATCACGAGGATAAATTGAGCTTATGGGCAAACTTTGTATAAGAGGTATGTCGTCATGAACAACATAATTTTCCAATAATCCAACATCCTATTATTTTTCCCTCCATTAATAATATCACTGACTCGCATTCTCGGGTACAAACATAAGGTCAAGTCGTCCTAGCTCGTATGGTGAGGATCCAATGCACACATTTTCTATTTATGTCCATATTTTATACATTTTTAACATCCATGTCCATACATTTTAATATATGTTATATATAAAAAATATATAAAGAAAACTAAAATATCACAAAACTATGCTAAAATGGATATTAAAATATATAAAATAAAAAGAAATTTTATAGCAAATAAATTTGTCATATATATCATAAAATAAAATAAAATATCGAAAGTAGAAGATAAATAATAATAAACTATCAACTAAATTGGGTTCACAACCACACTTACAAGTTACAATCTAAGACTATTTTAACTAAATCCACATCCAGTTTGGCTCTAACCAACGGTAATAACTCCTAAAAAGAAACTAGCTACTAACTATAGAAAGTACTAAGTTACTAACTAAAATTCTTCCTAACTATACACGAAACACAACTCAATAACTATGTCTCTTTTCACTGGGCAGGAGAGCATTCTCGTCTAGTATAATTTGGCTATTGAGACTTTACCACAGTCTACAATGTATTCGTCATCAGGATGCAGATTCACCGAACAGTTATCTTCCATGTAAGGACGGAAGTCAAAACTCTCTTTTGTCGAGTCCAAAACCACTCTAACCTTCTCAGGATAACCATATAGATCACCATGTTGGTGACACCGAGCCATCCGTGGCTCACCTGACCAGGTGGCTGCAACTTCATGATCCTCTCATAAGCCTAAACCTGCACAAACTGTAACGGAGACTTCACCACAACCGTCTCTTTCTCACTGTATCCAGCAAGATGCTCCTTTAAAAGACCGAGATCGCGGTATATCCCCGCTAAAACAGCCGGAGCCAGAGACAAAGCAACCAATTTAGCAAGCTGAATCGCAGCAGGAAATAGCATATCATTCACCAAATCAGCTGAACTAGGAAACACAAAACGTGACAGCCATGTAACCAAGAACGCCTCATGCTCAATCTCATTCCCTGACTTCATCATCTCCTTCATCCACAAACCAACACTACACTTCTTCCCAAACTCACCCTCAATCTCACGTTTCACCTTCTTCATCCTCTCCTCAACCTCCTTCATATCCTCTCTCTTAACAGGAGCCATAGCATTGTTCCCAATCACAGAGAAACTATTGGGATATCTATGAAGATATATTATAGAGATTTGGTAATATCTATCATTATGTATAGTCTCCTATAATACTAAAGTCTATGACGTTTGGATCACGTACATATATTATGGCTAGTTGGCCTAAAGGAATAAGACAAACATATTGAAACCTAATTTGTCATGGTATCAAAGCCTGAAACCATATTCTCTCTTTGAATTTTGATTTTTTTAACCCTAACAAGACTCTTCTTGCCATCGCAAGGGAGCCTTTCCCCAATCAACTGATCTAAATCAACGTGCACGATGGCATTTGCGACGAACGACCCAAAATACATGACCATATCTCCATATAATCTAAGCTCGAGCGATAATCTTGGAGCTGTGATATCTAAGCCACTGCTCAATGGTGGAACTATGACGAATGGGCTATCAATCTGCGCATGTCCCTTAGCTCTCGGAAAAAGTTTGGCTTCTTGGATGTAAGCATACTGAAACCTGCTTCAGACTCATCTTACCTTGAAGATTGGACAGAAAACAACCATCTACTGGTGGGGTGGGTCAAGCAGACAATCGATCCAAAGATCAGGTCTTCTATCTCTACAAGAGAAGTCGCCAAAGATCTTTGGAAAATAAGCAAAAAGCGGTTCTCGCTCAAAAGTGGAGCTCGACTGCAACAACTTCGGAACTCGCTTGCGACGTGTAAGCAGAATGGTTCAACAGTAGACGATTACTTTGGATGCTTGACGAAGCTTTGAGATGGAATAGCAGAGTGTATGAAGTCAAAAATCTGCACCTGCAAGAAGTGTGAATGTGATCTGAATGCTTCACAAGAAAAAGAAAGAGAGGTATTACGAGTTCATGATTTTTTCTCTAGTTTAGACGACTCGGTTCATGACGTCATCAGATCACAGACTTGTGCAATCACTCCACTTCCAGATTTGGAAAGTGTGTACCAAACGATAGCACAGATTGAAACGTTGCGTCTGAACACAACAACAGATACTTTGGTGATGAACTTTGCAGCTCAAGCTTGTTCAAATTACAGACCTGGTAATATACTCACACGAGATGTGACAAATCCAAGTCATGTTGAATCTTCTGACTATTGAAGTGTACAAGTAACTCGAGATATGTCGAAGAAATGCTCGGTGTGTGGACGTATGGGACATGAAGCTTCAGCGTGCTATAAAGTTATTGGTTTTCCGGAATGGTGGGGAGATAGACCACATAATAGATATGGGAATTGTGGTATTTCGTCCACCTCAACTGGTCGTGGTCGTAGATTTACTACAAAAGCGAATGTGACACAAATCAACACTGCTGCGGTGGGACAGAGCAGTGAGCTGACCGACACTGATCGTCAGCAGGCTCTCGATGAGCAATGGGCAACAGTCCAGAAACTGATTGATGCAGGAAAAACATCAACTCGTCTAACTGGTAAGAGTAATGATCTTGGGTTATGGATACTTGAGCAACTCACCACATGACAGGGCGACTTGATCTGCTGGAAAATATTCGGGATATCGATCCCATCTCTGTAGTGCTGCCCGCTGTAGCTAATGTTCTGACCCTTAAACAGTGAACAGCTCGGCTTACATCTAAACTGTTTCTACAGAATGTTTTTTTACGTCGATGAATTCCATATGAACTAAATATCGTTTGGACAGGTTGTTACAGATAATTATTTGGTGGCACAAGTAACTGATAAGCTCATGATTTTGCTGGACCGAACTACGAGGATTCTGATTGGAGCGGGTGAAAGAAAGGGAGATGGGTTGTACCTGTTTTGAAGACTTGAGATCGTGACTTCTCTGCAAACTAGGATTCAAAATGAGTTGGTTCTTTGGCATAATCGTATGGGTCATCCTTCTCTCCAAGTTATAGAATGCATTCCTTGAGTTTGTGTTTCTTCTACTAGTAGTAGTAATGAGTTTTCTATTAAGAGTTGTGAAGTTTGTTTTAGAGCGAAGCAAACTGGACAATGCTTTCCAGACATTTTAAATAATGCGAATGAAGTTTTTGATTTGATACATTGTGACTAATGGGGACCATATCAAACTACTGCATTTTGCGGATGTAGATACTTTCTGACTATTGTAGACGATCATTCAAGGTCTGTGTGGCTATATCTCTTATCGGACAAAACTATGGTGCCCATACAGCTTTGAAACTTTGTGGCAATGATAGAGAGACAATTCTCTAAGAAGGTGAAACGGATACGCAGCGATAATGGATCAGAATTTATGTGTCTCACGTGATATTTTCAAGAAAAAGGAATTGTCCATAAGACCTCATGTGTTCATACACCACAACAAAATGGACGGGTAGAACGTAAGCATCGACGTATTCTAAATATTGCAAGAGCATTGAGGTTTCAGGCAAGTCTACCTATCGAATATTGGGGTGAATGTGTACTCACGGCTGTGTACTTGATCAATCGTACTCCTTCGCTGGTGTTGAAGAATAAGACTTCTTTTGAGGTTCTATTTTGCCACGCACCTTGATACAAACACCTGCATGTTTTGGGCTGTTTGGCTTATGCTCATAATATAGATCACAAAGGAGATAAATTTGCTTCAAGGAGTAGGCGTTGTGTGCTATTGGAATATCCATACGGAAAGAAAGGATGGAAATTATATGACTTGGAGAGGAAAATAATTTTTGTATCTCGGGACATGGTGTTTCAGAAAGACACATTCCCGTTTGAAGTAAGTGAAAGAATTGAAGAAGTTAATGAACCTATACAAACTACCAGGAAAGAAGGCACTTGGGTGTAAATGGGTTTTTACGATAAAATATAACTCAGATGGGACGATTGAACGATACAAAGCTCGACTTGTGGTGTTAGCTAATCAACAGGAAGAAGGGAGCGTTTATACTGAAACTTTTGCACCGGTTGCTCGAATGACAACAGTGAGACTGTTTCTTGATATTGCGGCTAAATAAAATCATCAAGTTCATCAAATGGATGTTCACAATGCGTTTCGTCATGGAGATTTAGATGAAGAAGTGTACATGAAACTACCCCCAGGTTTCAGAAATCCTGGAGAATCACGTGTATGCCGCTTGCAGAAATCGTTATATGGGCTTAAGCAGGCTCCACGGTGTTGGTTCGCAAAGCTGGCAGAAGCTCTTGGAATGTATGGTTTTCATCAGACACGGTCAGATTACACTTTATTCATCTATTTTCAGCATGATATTTGACTAAGTTTTCTGGTATATGTCGATGATTTAATAATTTCTGGGAACTCATCTCAAGAGATTCAGATTTTTAAAGATTATTTGGCTACTTGGGTCCGGTTAAGTATTTTTTGGGACCGGAAGTGGCTCGTAGCCAGGATGTATTTTATCTGTGCCAGCGTAAGTACGCTACTGACATTGTTGCG
The DNA here is from genome assembly GCA_905132765.1 of Moricandia arvensis. Classification (NCBI taxonomy): domain Eukaryota; kingdom Viridiplantae; phylum Streptophyta; class Magnoliopsida; order Brassicales; family Brassicaceae; genus Moricandia; species Moricandia arvensis. The sequence continues at coordinate 3,758 of CAJHQP010000734.1, read as the reverse complement.
GAGGTTGGGCTTCTCGGTTGCAGATCAGCAAGATCTCCTATCGATCAAAATCATCAGCTAAGTAGAGCTGATGGTCCGTTTCTTGCGGATCATGAGACGTATAGACGTCTGGTTGGATGACTTATTTACTTGGCAGCAACATAGCCTGATCTTACCTATTCGATACATGTTCTCTCGCAATTTATGAATAAACCGAGGACAGAACATTGGTTGGCTGCATTGAAGGTGGTTCGCTATTTGAAAGGAACGACGAGGCAAGGGATTTTGCTTAGAGCTGATTCTCCAATGCATTTTAGAGGCTGGTACGAAACTGACCGGGGCGCATGTCCACTGACTCGACGTTCGTTAACTGGTTGGTAAGTACAGTTTGGAGATTCACCGATATCCTGGAAAACACAAAAACAAGATACTGTCTCAAGATCTTCAGCGTAGGCTGAATACAGGGCTATGACGGAGATCACAACAGAGCTTCGTGGACTTAAGTTACTATTGTTTGAATTCAGTATTAATCATGACGAGCGTATGTCACTGATGTGCGATAGCAAACCTGCTATACATATAGCTTCAAATCCGGTTTTCCATGAGCGAACTAAACATGTTGAATTGACTGTCATTTTATACGAGATGAAATCATACGTGGACTTGTTAAGCCGATCCATGTTTCGACAAAACATCAGCTGACTGATATTCTTACAAAGGCGTTGGGACGAAAGGAGTTTGATGCATTTCTTCTCAAGTTAGGCATTCAAAATTTGTATGCTCCAACTTGAGGGAGGGGGGGTATTAGGATATCTATGAAGTTATATTATAGGGATTTAGTAATATCTATCATTATATATAGTTTCCTATATTACTAAAGTTTATGACGGTTTGTATCACGTATATATATTACGGCTCAGTTGGTCTAAAGGAATAAGACAAACATATTGAAACCTGACTTCTTAGGAACCACCAAGAACAACTATATCCTCAGGCGTCAACAGGGCTTCATCCCAACGGAACACAAACGTGTTCGTCTCAAAATTTCTCCACCAAAGGCATCATCAACTCATCTTGCTTCTTCATCTCATATCTAGACGCCAAGATCACATCATACACACCTGCTTTCCTCCACACATTGGCGTGTGTCTCCGCCATAACGTTTACCCACTCGACCTAGTTCTGAGACGGAGAGGCCGAACCCGGAAACGAAATCTTGGCCGTCCAACTTTCAGGATCAATGGATTCAGGTCACATATAAAAGCGCCGAGAGGGAGCTGAAAAACGTCATCGTCAATAGACATGGTGGTGTGTTTAAGGAACCTCGCGGTTCGTAAACCCTCAAATCTTTTGCCGTTGAGACACATTAAAGCTTCTCTGACTTGAACAATCTGTTCGTCTTCTGCATTAGAAGATCCTCGAGACTCCATTTAACTCAAAAAGGTTATGCCTTTTTGGGGTCAAAGAGAATAAAGGAGGAAACTTTGCTTAATCTTATACCTCTCCGCCATGTCTATTCTGGTGGTCCGGAAACATACCCAATCTTAACATCTCCCATTTTTTTATTTTTTTGTCGCCGTCGGAAATCTGTTCTATTACTCAAAATAGAGGTGGTCTGGGAAACTGGGCCGGAATAAAACAACCAATGAAATAAAGTGCTCTACGGAAATACCTCTTGAATTCCGGGAAGTAAATCTTTAGTGTCTCTATCTTCTCCAGCTCTGTTGCAAATCCTGGCCAGGCATGGGGTTCCTTGATCATAGCAATCAAATCCTTGCAGTCCGTACCTAAGCTCTGACATGTCGAATGGTGAAGCATATTCTCCATCACCCAACCTAACGCTTTCAACTAAGAATGCAGAGCGGATTCTCTGCGGATGCCATTCTGGGTACCCATGAGTCCAACCTTTCCCAACCTATCCATCCAGACCCACCAACATCTACTGAAATGTGTTGTAGGTGTCCATGATCCATCTATCAAGCAGATATTCCGCAAGCTTATAACTTGAGGTTCTTCAACACTATGATCTGTAGGGGCTTGTGATTCTCTCTCATTTTCTTTGAACCATGCTTGACATTCACTTTCATCATAGCGAACTAGCTTTAAAGGATCTTTGTATATTCCCCTAAAAAGTTTGTTGTTTTTGGCCTTCCAGATGTACCAGATTATCCACGGATAAGGATCCCTGTCTAATTCTGGTTCGACAATGTTTTTTTCTCCAGAAGAGTTAATCCATATTAGCATAAATGCTTTGGAGAGGGAAGATGCCATGGCTTGTTGGTGTCGCTGATTAAGCACCAGGCTTGTATAGCTGGCGGACATTCAAAATTGTGTTGGTGAAAGATTCATCAGGTTCTCCACAGCGTGGGCAGTCGTTATCACATCGCATGTTGTGCCTTATCAAGTTCTTCATAACCGCCACATGACCAGTTATCAGTTGCCATATAAGATGACATATCTTCATAGGAGCTTTTGTCTACCAAGCAAAGGCTTGTAGCTTTGTTATACTAGGTTTCATTATCCCCTTTTCCGTCTCAGCCTTCAGCAAGTTCTGTGCAACCCAATAACCTGATTTGACTGTGTACTGGCCGTTTTTGGTATAGTTCCAACTGAAAGTATCATGACGGTGAACCGTACTTATGGCCAGACTCCTTACGTAAGGTATATCAGCAGGGTCGGCATAAGTCTCAAGTAGTCAAACATTCCACTCATTCAGTTCTTGATTAACCAGATCAATTACTCTCATGTTTGGGTTTAAGATAGAAGCCACTGGTCTGGCTGGCCGAGCTGGTAAAGTGGGGATCCAAGGATCCTCCCACACCTTGAAATCATATCATGAATGCACCTTATGTCTGATTCCCAATAAAAGTAGCTTATGTGCTGCTGAAATGTTGTTCCACACATATGATGGACTGCTCACAGAGATATTTCGCAAAGGCGAGCTCATTCTGTAGTATCTTCCTTTTAGCACCCTTGCCACCAGTGAATTAGGATACTTTACTATCCTCTAGAGTTGTTTTGCCAGTAGAGCAAGGTTAAATTCATGGATCATTCGAAATCCAGCCTCACCTTCCTCCCTTGGTAAACAAACATTTTCCCATTTTGCCTAGTGAATTCCTCTCTTTGGGGGATTCGAGCTCCACCAAACTTGTGCAATGGCACTTGCTAGGTTTTTGCATATCTCTAGTGGTAGCAGGAAACTAGACATTACACAATCATGACTTCTTTTCCTCCATTTTTTGAAAGCCATCTGCCCGTCCATCCATTCACTCTATACATTAATTTGTCCTTCAAGAAAGCGAAGAGTTTACATTTGGATTCACTAATGTCTTTTGGGATACCTAAGTAATTCCCCATTCCTCCCTCATATTGAATTCCACGGGTATCCTTGATCTGCTGCCTGTCATTTGCATTGATCCTATTACCCAGATAGTATAGACGATTTAACAAAATTAATGCGTTGTCTAGGTGTGTGTTCATTCATCCTGACCACTTTCATCACTTCTTCAAATTCATGAGGCTCCGCCTTATAGAATAAAAGGCTATCATAAGCAAAGAGAAAGTGTGATACCGAGCGACATGTGTGTGTAACCCGCATCCCTGTTATCTTACCTTGGTTCTCTGCATGATGAAAAACGCTAATGAACGCTTCTTTGCATAACATAAAGATGGAAAGAGACAAAGGATCCCCTTGGTGTACGCATCTTCCTAGAGTAATATTTCCCCTAGCTTGCCCATTCATGAGCACCTTATATTTTACCGATGTTACACACATCATA